>JAJPUD010001244.1:4654-46292 GCA_023553655.1 Myrmecobius fasciatus
TCCCTTCCTTCCCTTCCCTTCCTTCCCTCCCTCCCTCCCTTCCTTCCTTCCCTCCCTCCCTTCCTTCCCTCCTTCCTTCCTTCCCTCCTTCCTTCCTTTTTTTTTTTTTTAAATCTTCACCAATCACAGTCGCTGCTTCTTGCCCGACCGGTGAACCCGGGTCAGGGCTCACAAAAGGCTTGGTATCTCGGGTGCAGCGTCACTTCTCCCCGAGGCGTCACCTTCAGGTGTCTAGGACTGCTGCCGGGGTCGCTGCCCGGGCTCAATTTTGCCTGGGATGGCCCTTGAACCTTTTAGCGCTAATCTAAACCCGGGAATCCGCCGAGTCTTGAGATAGATTGAGAAATGTGTTGCCACCTTGTGGACTTTGGAAACGTAAATATGTACATATATGTACATGTGTGAGTGTACCAGTATAGTGAAGCGGATCGAAATGCGTTCATTAAATTGCAGAGTTTCTTTTTTTGAGAAACTGAGGTAGCGGATGTCAAGGGGCTACCTCTCACCATTTAGTCAATAAACATTTATTAAGCCTAGAGTTTCTTGTTCCAGAAATAGTAAGGTGTCTATGACAGTGGACGTCAGTCAATAATCATTTATTAATATGTGCCCCATATTTTGGTGAGGACTAAGAAGATAAAAGCAAAAAAAAATTGTCCTTTCAAGGAACTCAAAGCCTAATAACATAACAAGCAAACAACTTTGTACAAGCTAGATACAGAAAGAATATATTGGAATTAATCAAAAAGGAAAGCATGAAAGGGGATCAGGAAAGAGGGAATTTTAGCTGGAACTTCCAGGAAGGTGGGAATGAGGAGACAGAGCGTTCCAGGATCGGGATCAGCCAATGAAAATGCCGGGAGATAGAGTTTCGTGTGCAAGAACAGCGAGCTAGCCAATAACAATGGGCTGCCCCTTTAGTTTCTTTCACCAAAATACCTTTCTTTGTTCATCAGTCTCGGTGTGTACTGTTTTCCTAGTTTAGAATGTAAGATCCTTAAGATCAAGGACTGTCCTGGCTTTTGTATCTGCATCCCTCGAAATTTCTTGGTATATAGTAAGCATTTACTAAACGTATTTCATTCATTCAACTTCATCTGTAAGATAGGGACAATAATTTTAAAGCTCCATAAAAATAGTAGCTATTTGTTGCACATGTAGGAATTGCTAGCTTCTATAATAACATTTTAAACTGCTTTACATGCATTATTTCATGTGATCCTCAACACTAGTGAAGAATGATATTTTTATCCCCATTTTGCAAAGATTCAATGAAAAGCATTCCTTAAGTGCCTAAAACACTATGCTAAAGTGGAGTCAGGGGAGAAGGAATACAGATATAAAAGGATAATTCTTGCTGACAAAGAAAGGTGCTTTGGTTACTGAAGGAGAATAGAATAATTGGGCAATAGGCTTTGATAGTGTAGATTTGCTTAAATCAAGGTGGGGAAAGGGAAATCTGAAAGAAAGGAGGAAGTGGATATTTACAGTGAACTGAAAATGACAGGGGTGGAGGTCAGGACATATGATCCGGGAAGTACAGAATAGAGTGTCTTAGAGTCTCCTAGTCATGATCTCCAGCACTCTGATTTGGAGGATGGAGCAGAAGAAAATAATCAAAGTAAAGATGAAAACATCTAAAAAGTACAATATATAATGTGTAAATAAAGTATATTTAAATAAAGCAAATAAATCTAAAAGTCAAAAAACTAAGTTAATGGGTAAAATAGAGATTGCATTTTCTCAACATTGTGGCAAAATAAAACATCCCTAGCCCTTTACAATATGCCCTTCTGGGAGGAAAGTTTCTTCTATCATTTATTAAGTACTTAATATTGAACAAAGCCAAATAATCAAAAAGTATTTATTGAGTGTCAACATATCCCAGACACTGCTCTAGGTAGTGAGCATACAAACAGAAGTGAAAAAATAAGAACTTGACGTTTCAAACTTAAATTCTATTTGGAGAGATAATATATGCATAGATTTATTGTTGAGTTGTTCCTTTGTGACTCCATTTGGGGTTTTCTTGGCAAAAATACTAGAGTAGTTTGCTGTTTCCTTTAACAGTTCATTTTACAGATGAGGAACAGAGGAAAACAGATTTGAGTTATTGCCTAGGTTCCCACATCTCTTAAGTATCTAAGGCTGGATTTGAACTGATGAAGATAAGTCTAGATAGAGCCCAGTGCTTTATCCATTGGCCAGCTAGCTGTCCCATATACATATATGTTTAAAATATATACAAAGTGTATGCAAGGAACCTTGAGGAGGAGGAACTAGCAGTTGGGGAAAGTCTTCAAGTAGAAAGTAGCACTTGAACTGAGCTTTCAAGAAAACTAGGGATTCTAAAAGGTTGAGGTGAAAAAAGTACACTCCAGGCATGGAGGTCAGTAAGTGGGGAGATGGAGTGTTGTATGTGACAGAACACAGGCAAGCCAATTTGACTAGAGCTATAGTGCCTGAAAAGATGTAGTGATTAATACATCTAAAAATGTAGGTTGGAGTCAGGTTAAAAGGGCTTTAAATGGCAGCTGGGGATTTATTTAGATCCTAGAGATAATAGCCATTGGAGTTTATTGAACAGGAGAGTGACATGGTAAGACTTGCACTTTACAAATATTTTGGCAACTTCATAGAAGGACTGAAAGGTACAAAAAAAGGTGTAGGAATAATGGACACTTAAAAAGAAAAAAAAACCTTGTATCTTTTCTCTTGTAATTCCTTAGAATTATTATCTGTGTATGTTGCAACACTTAACAGGTTTCTCTTCAACCCCCAAAGAATGTAGCTCTTTGAGGGCAGAGTGATTCATCTTTTTCTTTGTATCCCCTAGTGCCTGTTATAGTATTATGCAATTAATGAATATAAAGGTTGTATTTTGGTGTTGGTGCCAAAAGTTTTCCTTTGTGTCCATGCATTTGCTCTTTACTTGGCAATGGAGGAAGAAAAAAACAAGTTGCTGAATAAGCTCGAGCTTCCCAGGATCGTTTGAATATAAAGTGCAGTCTCACTATAAACTGCTAGATGGCGCTTGGAACTTACTCAATATGTCCTAAACTTCCTTCAATTTTGACAAAGATAAAGGCAAAACCTAATCCAGAAATTTAGTGTATGTGCTAGAAAACCTTTTCCTATGCTTTCTTGAGTTTCTCTTAACTCAATCTAGAGTTTAACATAGAAAATCATTACTAAATTCCATCATTAACATAGAAAAATAAATTTCACATGGAGGTCTTTAGGTTATCCCTAACTCTCATTAGTTGGGTACCCCAGGGATGACTATCCCAGACTCAATATATTCTATAGGTTTACATTCTTGAAATTGTAATTCATAAGCTCCCACTATGTATGTGGGTCATCCAAAGGCTATCATTCACCTAAAATAGGCATTTACTGAAATGGTATAATGAAAAAAGTAGCAACAAAATATTTTCCCCTAAGTCTGGGTCTTGTTCACCAGTAAATAAACATACCATCAATGGGAAGAGTGGATGATAAAATGCACACAGGGAACATTTCCTCCACACTAGTTGCCTTGATTCCCTGGGAAGGAGAATCAACACACTTACTCCCCCCTCTTCATACACACACCATGCTCCCACCTATCATAAGAGAATTTAATATAACTGCCATTTTGCCTGAGACCACAGGTCACAAACTTAGCTGATTTTTTTTTTGGGGGGGGGGAATTGTACTGAGATCTTGTGATTAAATAGTTAAGGATATAGGATTGTCTGACTCAGATTTATTAACTCTGTTTAATGATGATGAGCATATCTTGGCTAGTTTGCCAATTTCTGAACAATCCTTTAGTATTTGCTGATTTGGTTATTATTTTACCTGCTATAGATTTTCCTTTCTGATATCTTTGATAAGTAAACCAGTTTCCTCTCTGATTACCTGCTTTACCTTTCTTTGCAGCCACTGTAAAATACCAATTATCTCTTGCTGGTGTAGCTTACTCATAAAAGAAATTCTTAAAACTCTATATGGTACTCACAAGTCATTTAGATACCATGAACTGATGTTCTGATCATATAATAAACTAGCTATTAAAATATCTCTGCATATTGATAAATCTGATTACAGCAAAGCCTATTCATAAATCCTTAGTCATTTTCATATTATAACATAATATCCTTTACATTCCAGTGATTCTGAACTTCTCAAACCTAATTCTCTTTTCCCCTAATAGCTCCTCGTTCCCATCTCTCTCAACCTAATCTTCCCAATGTCCTACTCTACAGGACCCTTCCCACTGTGTTTTCTGGAATGCCTGCTCCTTAGATGACAGATTTACTTTCATCTTAAACCTTTTCATTTCTTATTTACTCCATTTTCCTATACTCACTAAAACCTGGAACTCTCCTGATGATACAGATTCTCCAACTACCCTTTCCAGCACTAAATTCAATTTCATTCATAGCATTATTACCACTGGTAACTATTATTTACCAACTTCCAGGCTACTCTTCTTTCCTCAAATAAATTCAGTACCTGACTTACAGTCTTTTTCTACTGCCCTGATACTACAGGACTCCAAAATATACACCAATACTCTGTCAAAAACATTGACTTCAAAATATTTTAACATGTAGTAGACTTCCTGCCATCTAGGGGAGGGGTGGGGACTGGGGGGGGGGGAATCTGTAACAGAAAGTTTTGCAAAGGTCAATGTTGACCCATACATATGTTTTGCAAATAAAAAGCTTTAATTTAAAACAAAACAAAAAAAAACAAAACAAAAAAAAAAAAAAAAACATTGACTTCCAAATTCCTTAGTTTACTCCTTTTCCATGACATTTCTTTCTGCTTTACAACAGCTACACACATAGAGAACTCTTGATTTTGTCACTGCTCATAATTGTTGTATTGTCATATTCATAAACTCTGAAATTCCTCTAAGTGACCTTGATCAATTCTATCTGTCCCTCTGCCTCACAAACCCAAACTCTGTTCTTCATCCTTACCTTTACCAATCTCTATCAGTTCTTTCTTAGGCCATCATTCCTGAACTTTCCCCCCTTCCTTATCTTGATTCTTTGATAAACAAATGCAACTCTACTTGTTCAATTCTCTGGAATCCTTTACTCCCTTATCCTATCTGTAATCAGTTTCAGCTTTGTATTAATTATTCCCATCTTCTGCATTTCTCCTCATGTGCTAAAGCTAAAGATTATCACAACACTATCGTAAAACCACACAATTTTATGTTACAGAATTTCATTTGGACCCTCACTAAGTTGAGTGAATCCTTTTGTACTTCTGTAATTGATACATTAAAATGTTATCCACATCCAGAGAAAGAACTGATGGAGTCTGAGTATAGACTAAAGTATAATTTTTTCACTTCCTTTAATTTTGTTGGTGTTGTTTTTGCAACATGGATAATATGAAAATACATCTTACATAATTTCACATGTATAATTGATATCCCATTTCTTGCCTTCATAATGGGTAGGGTAAAGTTGGAAGGAAGGAGAGAATTCAAAACTCAAAATTTAAAAATAAATAATAAAATTTTAAAATTAAATGGATCACCTAGACCTGGGAAAAAAAAAAAACCATATTGTTGACATATTCCCAAGGCAATCTACAGTTCCGGTTCAATGGGGCCCTAGTGTCTTTCTGTGATCCCCACAAGTTGTTCCTTCTGAGGCACAATGCCTTCTCTTCTGGGACTTCTGGGCTGGCTTCTGGGTAGTGCATATGACTCCAATGCTTAGCCATGGTCTCCATTATCTCCAGCTTTTGATTGGGTTAAACTGCTCGTGTTCTGCTATGGGTTTCAAGAAAATTTCAATCCATACCCTAGGACTAGTATATGTGTGTGTGCATGTGTGTGTATTGCATGTGTGCATGTGTGTATAAATATACACACATGTATATGTATGTGTGTATATGTATGTGTATATATATATACATACTTGACTATTATCTACATGGTCTCCAATTTTAGGCTCAGCTGTGATCTAGAGAACTGCTGTGCCCTTTTGAGAATATAACAGCTAAAAAATTAAAATGAATTTATCCACAAAGTTCCAAGGATGACTAATAAATAGAATCTCAGGTTCCCCAACAAAGCTAAGACGTAGTTATGAGGTTAAGAGCACAACAAGAAAGCTAGTATCATAGTTGGAAGAAAATGATTAGAAAGAAACTAAAAATGAACTAGTAATAGCTGCCCCCCCCTTTCCTCCTGTGACTAAGAAATTTTCATCATTTGAGTCCAAATGTAATCTTCAAGGACAGAGATAGGAAACCAGACTTCTTTGGAAAACAAATCAGACAGCCTTAAAAAATAGTTTGGTGGTTTAAAATACTAAGCCAGACTCCCTAGTGTCCATCTGCATCCCTTAAGGGTAACAGATTTCCTTGCACAAGAATAGAAAAGCAATTAACAGGAGAACTAAATTTCTAAACTTAATTCATTGCAGGCCAACTATATTTCTTAATTAAATTCAGAAACAAAGATTCATGCCTTAGGCAGTTGTTGGACAAAATCAATTAGTCAGAAATAGAATCAGTTAAAAAAAAAAAAAAAAAACACAGGTCTCCAGGAGCCAACTCAGCAGAGTAAGCAGTAAATTGCTTTAACTCTCCCATGTTCACCTCCAAACAACCATAAAATAGTGCCCCAAAACAAATCCCCCAAAAAATAGAACCAGCAAAAAGACAAGTCAAAACAATTTTTTAGCCCAAGAAACTTGGAAAATCAGCAAGAAAGGTCTGTTTCACCCAGGTAAAAGGTGAACACAGTCCAGGACAGGAAGCATCCCAGCAAGCCAGCAGCAAGCCAGTGGTAGATCCCAGTGTGATGGAGCAAACAAATGCCAACACCATGACTCTCCCCTCTCCGCCACAACATACCGCTCAGCATTGCCTTGAGAAAACAAGTACCTTCCAGAAGCCTGACTACCACATGCATCAATGTAGCTCCAAAAAATTCAAAAATACCTCACCAGCTTAGCACCTATCAGACACTACCACTAAGACACTAAAACAGACCCCTGTGGCCTCCAGCAGCACTAACCACTCCTCATCAGCACATCACCAGACAGCAGAGTCCCTCAAGGCCTCAGGGGAACAAAAGTGTGTTGCACCAGGTAAATAGCCAGGGCCTGCAGCCACTGGCACAAAAAGCCTGAGACAGTACCCCTTCCACCTTGGAAGCAGAGCTCAAATTTAAAAGAAAGGAAAAGGGTAAAAAAGAAAAAAGAATCTGACCATAGAAAGTTATTATAGTGACAGGGAAGATGAAGACACAAATTCAGAAGAAGAAAAAAAATGTCAAAACACCTACAGGCAAAATTCCCAAAGAAAAATGAGAAGTGGTCTCAAACCCATGGAAGGGCTTAAAAAAGAGCTTAAAAATCATAGAGATCTAAGAAAAATTGGGAAAAGAAATAAAAATGATACAAGAGAATTATGAGGGGAAAGTCAACAATTAGGGAAAAGAAAACTACTGCTTAAAAAGTAGAATTAACAAAATGGAAAAGGAAATTAAAAAAAATACACTGAAGAAAACAACTCTCTAAAAAATATAATTGACCAAATGGAAAAGAAAATAGAAAGGTAACTGAGGAAAACAACTCCTTTAAAGTTAGAATGTGGCAAGTGGAAACTAATGACCCTATGAGGCATCAAGAATCAATCAAAAAAAAAAATACTTCCAGATAGAAATAATTCAAATATTGGGTCACAAATGAGGATTACAGGGGCAGCTAGGTGGCGCAGTGGATAGAGCACCAGCCCTGAAGTCAGGAGGACCTGGGTTCAAATCTGGTCTCAGACACGTAACAGCTGTGTGACCCTGGGCAAGTCACTTAACCCCAATTGCCTCAGCAAAAAGCAAAAAAAAAAAAAAAACAAATGAGGATTACACAGGACTTAGCAGCTGCAACATTAAAAGACTGGAGGTCGTAGAACATAATATTCCAGAAGGCAAAAGAGTTAGGACTACAATCAAGAATAAACTACCTGGTGAAACTAAACATAATACTTCAGGGGAGAAAATAGTCACTCAATGAAACAGAAGAATTTCACTTTCACAAGAAGATGACCAGAATTGAACAAAAAAAATTGTTCTCCAATATCAAGACCCAAGGGAAGCCTAAAAAAGGAAAAAAGATAAGGTAAGGAATTCCATGGTGCTGAACTATTTATATAGCTAGACAGGGAGATGATACTTGTAATTCTTAAAAATTGTGTCACTAGTAAATAATATAGCTAAAAGGAATATACATAGAGAGAGGGTGCAGATATAAGGTAAGTTTGAGGAAATGACATAAAAAATAAAGGGATAAGAAAGAAGAATACACAGTACAGAAGAATGGAGAGGTACAATGGAATAAATTATTTCACATGAAGAGGCATGAAAAACCTTTTATACTGGAGGGGAAGATGGGAGAGTAGGCAATGGGTTTCACTTGAATCTTACTCTCATCAGTATTGGCTTAAAGAATAAATAATATACACAATCAGTTGAGTATTGAAAAGAAGATGGCGGGGCAGCTAGGTGGCACAGTGGATAGAGTCCTGAAGTCAGGAGGACCTGAATTCAAATCTGGTCTCAGACACTTAACATTCCCTAGCTGTGTGATCCTGGGCAAGTCACTTAACCTCAATTGCCTCAGGGGGAAAAAAAGAAAAGAAAAGAAGATGGCACAGGGAACTGGCAGAAAAGAAGGCAGACTGGGAGAGGTGATAGTAGACAAAAGTAAAACACTTGAGGAAGGAAAGGGTAAAAGGAAAGAGGATAAACAAGAAAAATAGGATAGCGGGAAATGCACAGTAATCATAACTGTGAATGTGAATCAAATGAACTCTCCCATAAAATGGAAGTTGTTAGTAAAGTGGATCAAAAACCTGAATCTTACAATATATTGTTTGCAAGAAACACTCTTGAAGCATAGATACATGCACAGAGTAAATATAAGGGACTGACACCTAATCTATCATATTTCAGGTGAAATTTTAAAAAGCAGGAAAAAAAAGCAATCCTGATCTCAGGCAAAGTATAAACAAAAATAGATTTAACTAAATGAGATAAGAAAAGAAACTATGTCTTCTGAAAAGCAATAGTCAATGAAGTCAATACTAAATATATCTGTACCAAGTGGTATAGCATCCAAATTCTTAGAGGGAAAGTTAAATGAATTATAGGTTCATGACCAAATGAGATAGAGAGCATCACAAAATGTAAAATAGATAAATGTTATCATATTAAAAGGCTTTTGTACAAACAAAACCAAATACAAACAAAAGTAGAAGGAAAGCTGAAAGCTAGGATACAATGTTTATAGCAAGTGTCTCTGATAAAGGCCCCATTTCTCAAATATATAGGGACCTGAGTCAAATTTATAAGAATACAAGTTCCCCAGTTGGTAAAGGGTCAAAGGATGTGAACAAATAATTTTCAGATGAAGAAATCAAAGCTATCTATGGGCACATAAAGAAATCTAAGTCGCTTTTGATTAGAGAAATGCAAAATAAAACAACTCTAACATACCATCTCACGCCTGTCAGATTGACTAATACAACAAAAAAAGAAAATGAAAAATATTGGAGAAGATGTGGGAGGGGGAAATGGGACATTAATGTTGGTGAAGTTGTGAACTGATCCAACTATTCTGGAGAGCAATTTGAAACTGTGTGCAAAGGGCAACAAAACTGAGCATATCCTTGTATCTAGAAATACCACTACTAGGTCTGTATCCCAAAGAGATCATAATAAAGGGAAAAGGCTCTACATGTGCAAAAATATTTATAGCATCTCCTTTTGTGTGTCAAAATATTGGAAATTGAGGGAATGCCCATCAATTGGGGAATGACTGAACAAACTGTGGTAAATGAATGAATGTAATAGAATACTATTGTGCAATAAGAAATGATGAACCGACAGATTTCAGAAAAACCTGGAAAGATTTGTACTTGCTGATGCAAAGTGAAATTAGCAGAACCAAGAAAACATTGTACATGGTATTGACAACAAAGTGTGATGATCAACTATGAATGACTCAACTATTCTTAGAAACACAATGATCTAAAACAAGTACAAAGGACTCAGGAAGGAAAATGCTATTCACAGCCAGACAAATAACTGATGGACTCTGAATGTAGATTGAAGCATACTTTTTTCACTTACTTTATTCTTTTTCATGTTTTTTTTTTCTTTTGATCTGTTTCTTCTTTCAGAGAGTTAAACCAGATATCTTTATTCTACTAAGCTATCCTTGCAAGTTGTCTGATTTGTTCTATAAAAGTCTGGGCTGCTATCTTGCAATAAGCATGTCTTAGTTCCATGAGAGAAGAAAGGACTGTTGTTAGCCCAAATTTCCCACCAATCATGTAAATCCCCAGTCCCCTGATGTCATTTAACCTGCTCTGTTCTTTGTTCTGTACTCCACAAATCCCTATACATTTACCTACTTAATTAAAACAACTCTGAGGTATCACTTCACATCTATCAGATTATTTAAGAATTCAGGAAAAGATGGTGATAAATGTTGGTGGGAATGTGGGAAAACTGAGTTACTAAAGCATTGTTGGTGGAGTTGTGAACTGATTTAGCCATTCTGGAGAGCAATTTGGAATTAGGGACAAAGGGCTATAGAACCCTTTGATCTAGTAGTGCCACTCCTGGGTCTGTACCCCAAAGAGATCATAAAAAGGGAAAAGAACTCACATATGCAAAAATGTTGCAGCTCTTTTTGTGGTGGCAAAGAATTAGAAATTTAATGGATGCCCATTAATTGGGGAAATGGTGGAATAAATTATGAATGAATGATTATGAATGTAATGGGATGTTATTGTTCTATAAGAAATGATGAGCAGGGTAAATAAAGAAAAGCCTGGTAAGACTTGCTTGAACTGAACTGAATGAAGTGAGCAGAACCAGGAAAACATTGTATACAGTGTGATGATCAACTCTGATGGACTTAACCTTTTCTCAGCAATACAGTGATCCAAGACAATTTCAATAGATTTTGGATGGAAATTGACATCCACATCCAGATAAGGAACTATAAAAGTGAATGTGGATCAAAGCATTATATTTTCATCTTTTTGTTTTGTTTTGTTTTATCTATCTCATGTTTTTTTCCCTTTTGTTCTGGTTTTTGTTTCCCAACATGACTCATATGGAAATATGCTTAAAATGACCATACACATATTACAATAATACCTACAACAGTGGTCTCAAGCTCCAACAAATTTGGGAACCCCTGTATTCTAACACTTTTACATAAACTTGTTGCAATTAGCTGATGTTTGCTTCCACATCATTTATCCTACTAATTTTGACCAAAAGAAAAACACATTCATATTATATATTAAAATACATTCAGTGAATTAAATCAGTACTGAAAAGGCACACATATCAAAATTCCTGATTTCTTAGCTTCTCTAGTAAAGATCTGAAAACTCCCAGTCTTCAGCTAGATATTGCCACATATATCCTTGTGTGACCTTTTAGGGAAAGCCACTGCCATATTATACTTTCAAAATCAGTGGAGAAAAGAGGAAAATAGTTTCACCCACAGTCATTCATAACTCTTTTAAGTAGACCACTAGAGCATACAAGTTCAGAAGCAAGCTTAGTCCTTGCCCAGGGCAACCATTTGCTTTTCCCTGCAACAATTTATAGTTAATCTGCCTCTACCTTTTTCTCTGGTTTGGCTCCAGCAGTACCTCTGGGGTCTCTAGCAAAATTTACTTTGTTATCTCTCTCTCTTTTCCACCTAGCAGCCCAACTAAACCACATGAAGCAATTAAACCTCTTGATTTTTAAATGCCGGACAGCACAACAATTGATGACCTTTTGGCAATTCTGTTTACATTAACAACTCTGAATTATTACTCTAGGCTTCTCAAAATTGCTGTCCCATCTCACATCCATTTAGGAAATTATGGATTTCACAAGCATGAAAAAAAATCAAAACCTATTTTAATTCTTATATGAAAGCATAGCCTTCATTTGGGGCAGAAAGATTTGAAGGAAGGAGCCTATACCACCACATGGACTCTCAAGCTCATCTCTCCCTTTTTCATAAGGGGATTTGTAGGAAAAAGAAAGTAGCAGATGATATCACAAATAGGAAATGAGAATGCAGGGCTATGGAGAGCAGATAGTAGTTGTCAGCCCCTGGAATGGGTCCTGAGCTAGGATGGTAAGAATAATTCAAGTGCAAACTCTGTATGGGTAATTCCAGTACCTGTGATTTAACTCGGCCTGAGAAGAAAAACCAGTGAAGATCCTATCACTCTTTCCCTCTCCCTAAGAGTTGCTTATATATTATTGTGGATTATTTACCAGCTTAAAGTTACTTCTGGGCTTGAGAAGTGTTAACATTTGTTACAAATATTTACTTTCTCTCTTAAACTGGTTCATGTGATAAGGCGATAAAGCTGTTGATCCAAAAAAAACAAACCAAACCAAACAAACAAGCAAATAAAAAACCTCCAGAGTTTATTTATAACCTCTGGAATATCTTAATTAATGATTACAGATATGGAGAAAGATAAAGACAGAGATAACACATTCTCTATTTGGAAAGAAGAGATGATCAGAGTAGTAAAAGCTCATCTATACTTTGGGAGTTAATTTAGAAATGTTGGGCAAAGTCTCAAGGTCAATCAGGCAATTAATCAACATTTATTAAGCATATAGTTGTTGTTTGTCCTCCTTTTCAAGGAGACCAAGACATTAGTGCAAGTGAATTGGATATAAGTGAAGGAGGGCCAACTGGGTACAGTGGCAAGAAATAGAGTAGGCATTGTGCTAAACACTGGGGACCCAAAAAAGACAAAATACAGTCCTTGTTCTCAAGGAGTTTATAATCTAAAGATAGAGACCCTATGCAAAGCATATACAAAATATATACAAAGCAAACTATATATGAAGTAAATCCAATAGAGGCACTGGAATTAAGAAGGTTGGGAATTGATGTCATACTTTGCACCCCTAGCAAGAACCTAAGATAGAGATATAAAATCTAAAGTATGCAAAATAAGATCATGAACTAGTAAGCATCCCAAGCTGAGACATCAAGGTGAAGACACTTTTGATTTTCCCTATACTTTTTTCCTTTTTCTCCTCCTTCTTCCTTCACTTCCTCCTCCTCCTCCTCCTCTATCTCTCCCTACCTCCCTCCTTCCTCCTCCTCTTCCTCCTTTCTCTCTCTCTCTCTCTCTCTCTCTCTCTCTCTCTCTCTCTCTCTCTCTCTCTCTCTCTCTCTCTCTCTTTCTCTCTCTCCCCTTCCTCTCCTTTAAAAAGAAGACCATGCTGAATTTCATTAGACTTGAGATGGAAAATGCCATCTGCATCCAGAGAGAGTCTATGGTTCAAAGCATGGTATTTTCACTCTTTGTTGTTTGTTTCCTTCTTGTGGTTTCTTTCCCCTTTTGGTCTGATTTTTCTTACATGATGACAAATATGGAAATAACATGTTTTAAAAGCATTGCACATATTTAACCTAAAAAAAAAAAAATCTCCCTGTGGTAAAGTTGCAGTTTACAACTGAAGGGAAAAAGAAGAGCATGCTTCTAGAAATGCAAAAAGTGAGTTATTTGTTCAAAAAGAGAAAGGCATTCCACTGAAGGGGAGAGAAACTTCTAGACAATTATACAAAGAGAGGGGGATCAAGTTGCCCACACATGCTCAAACTGGTCCTTTGGATCAGGAGAAGACTAATAGTTATAAGGAGAAAAAAATTCTTAACATTAATCTAAAATCTGCTTTCCTTGCTTTGCCATTATTGATAGCTGTATGTGCTCTGAGTTGACCATTCTTGTGTTAGAATTAAGAAGGGTTTCGATGATTTATACTGAAGAAAAAAGAAATTTGTTGTTAGGGGCAACTGGAAACACTTGAAGAACTGGTTTTGTTAGATACCTGAAGCCATTAAAGTGTCTCTTCCTTGGCCTATGCTTCCTGCCAAAGAAATTAACTCTATTTCAGACAGGGATAACTGTCTCCCCAACCTGATCCCACGAAGGTAGTCATGCATATGATTGTATCTTAATTGGGCAACTGAATTTTGTAATATTGTCACAAACCCCTTCCTTGTCCTCAGTTTCCCATAATAATGTACACTGATATGAATACTGAATGTGCCCTTCAGTCTATCTTTCCTTTCCCTGCTCCTAATTTCACTAAAGCCTATTTGATTGCTCCTTGTCTGTGACACAACTATACAATATCTATAACTGCATCATGTCATTATATTCACTAACACTTTGAAATCCCTTGCTCTGAAAAGAGTGAATTCCCCAAAGATATGCAGTTGTGAGAAATAACCCTGTTAATGTTATGGATTTCTCCTGAAAGGGCTTAATAGTATCTCTTCTAGAAGAGTATTCACTATACAAAGTAGGAGATATCAGTTACAGGATAGCTATTTATCTTCATAAAATAAATGCTTAAAATATTACTCATAAGCTTACATTAACATATTACTAAAACATAAACTATAACATGTCACCATTATTTGATACTTCTAGGAGTTAGAAAAGACTTCTTGGAGACTGATGAGACTACTAAATAACTTTGTCTTTTCTTCTACACTGAGCAACAAGTCCAGTTACAGATATTCCAATCAGCCAAGGCAATTTTCATCCACCACATAGTAGGGGTTCCCTCTAAGAAGGATGAATTTGTGGAAACTGTTTCCCTTTGAGCAAAAACCACCTAATTCAAGGACTCTGAAACTGTAAAACTCATGAAGTAGCCCCAGAGGCTAGAAATATCCACCTCTTAATAACACTATTTGGTGATCAGGTCAAAAAGCTGTCTCAGAAGAGACAGTGAGGGAAATGAGATCCAATCTCAGAGTCACATAGACAAGCATATTCTTTGTTGCTATGTTTGTTATACTACTATAACTACTTCTAAAGAAGTCTTTTCTCCCTAGTCCTTGAAATTTAAGGGACAGCTGGCCTGGGTTGTGTTGCAATGAAAAGGCTCTTTTAAAGAAAATTGAAACTGCTGACTATGGAAAGCCCAAATTCAGCAATCATAAGTACACAAGGGTCACAATATAATATCAAAAAGAACTTTATTAAAATGATGAAACACAATTGAGGAACTTTGTACTTCCAACAATAGGGGAATGCCCCAGTAAAAGCCCTGAGAGAAGAGGGCTGGTTAGGTGAGGGACTCTTAGCATCATTAGTTTGATTTGGAGAAAGGCTTCATTAATCCAGTTTGGTGCAAAGTTTTTTTTTATATGCAACAGTTTGTTTTTGTTCTTTCCTTGCATATTTTTCCTTTTATCTAGGAATTATCTTACAACTGGACCTTGTACAAAAGGTTTAGAACTTGGAGACTACAGAAACAAAGGAGTTCCACCAGTGGAATTAAGGAAGAAGTTCTCTGCTCAAACTGTCTCTCCATAAGAAACTTCTGCTAATTCCCCATCTCCTATGGAAACCATCTCTCCTAGCACATGTTATAGCCCACAGAGTGGCTCTTCCTAGCTTAGCTGCCAATCCTCTTTAACACGATCCTCAGTCATAGGAATCAAGAAGAGATTAATGCAATAACCTAAAGCAAAGCAAGGCCACTGTATATGTCAATCTCCATAAAAGCAGAGCAAATACTCCTTGTGGCATAAAATGTATATTAAAAAATACAAGATAACTTTGGGAAGGACACTGGCAATTGGGACTCTCAGAAAGATGTAATGTAGAAGATCTTCTTTGAACTGATTTTTGACAGTGAGGAGGGAGTATATTTCAGGAATGGAGGAAGAACAAGAAGGCTGACTGAAATGAGGCCCTGTGTGAGGGAAGTAATGGATTGTAAATCTGGAGAGTTAGGTTGGGAGTTAGATTAGTGAAGGATTTTTAAAGCTAAATTAATATCCGATCTCAGAAGAGTTAAATGGTCCCTGGAGTTTGTGGAATAAAAAAGTAACATGATGAGTTGTATTGGGAGGAAAATCACTTTGGCAGCTGAGTGGAATATAGATTGAAGAGCTAAGAGGCTTGAAGCTGCAGGACTAATCTGGAGTTCATTGCAATAGCCCAGTCACGAGCTGACAAGGACTTGAACTAGTGCCCAAGTTAAAATAAGATGATAGAAGTGAGAGATATAGGAAAAATAAAAAGAATATTTTGGCAAGTGATTGGATATAAAGTGCAGAGAGTAAAAAGAGGAAGACAACGCTGAAGTTATGACCTTGGGTGTCACAATGAATGAATTAGAATTTATTAAATACTTACTAGATGAAGCACCATGCTAAGTACTGGGATACAAACAGAAAAGACAGTCCCTGCTCTCACGAAACTCACATTCTTTTAGGGGGAAATACTGGTGCCTTTGAAACAAATAAGGGCATTCAGAGAGTGATGGTTTGGGGATGAACAAGGAAGAGAATTAGCTTCCTTTAGAATATGTTGAATTTGAGATACCTGCAGGACAGCCAGTTTAAATTTTCCCATCAGAGGTCAAAGATGTACAATTTAAGAGATCTGAAAAGAGATTAGTGCTGGATTTAGATTTAAGGCATTAAATTGAAGCATACTTTTTTTTTCCTGGCAATATAGTTTATTTTTCTGGCAATATAGAGAACATGGAAATGTTTTGCAACTTCACATGTATAATCAATATCATATTGTTTGCTTTCTGAAGGAGTGGAGAAGCAGGGAGAGAGAGAATTCAAAACAAAAACTTTTTAAGTGAATGTCAATTTTTTGTTCATAAATGATAAATGTTTAACAAAATAAAAAAAAAGAATGCTTAAATTTTTAAAGGCAACTGAGAAACATTTAATGAAATAGAAATATATTTAAAAAAAGAATCATCTGCACAGAAATGACAAGTAAATTCATGTCAGCTAATGGGATCACCACATGAGAAAGTATAGAGTAAAAAGAGAAGGTCTAAGACAGTATCATAGTTAAGAGCTGTCATACAGAAAGGAAAGGGAGAAGGAATAGTCAGAAAGATAGGAGGAAAACCAAGAGAGAGTAGTCCCAGAAACCTCAGACTAACTGGAAAAGGTGGTAAGTCTTGTAAAATATGGTAGGGTAGTTGAGAAGTTTGAGAGAAAGCTACTGGATTTGGACCCTGTAAGATAAAGGGCCTTAGGGCTTATTATCAAGAGCCTTCTTCCTATGTTCCTCACTCTCAGACCCAGATATGTAAGAAAATATTATGGTTTCAATTGCTATATTTGACTCTTTAGGGTTCTCTAAATAAACCATCATATCATCTGCAAAAATAGCTTTGTTTCCTATTTGTCTATGCTCATTCCTTCAATTTCTTTTTCTTGTTTTATTGCTAATTAATATTTCTGACACTGTATTAAATGATAGTGATGTCAACAAACATTTTTTGCTTTACCCTTGATCTTATTTGTAAAGGCATATGGCATTTCTCCATTGCCTGTAATGTTGGCTCTTTATTTATAAATATTATTTGTCATCTTAAGAAAAAGTACATTTATTCCTATGATTTTTTAATGTTTTTAACAGAAGAAGGTATGAATTTTGTCAAAAACTTTCTCAGACTCTATTGGTATAATTCTGTAATTTTTTGTTATTTATATCGTCTACTATAAACCATAAGTATTAGGTTTCCTAATATTAAGCCTATCCTACATTCATGATATAAATATAACCTGGTCATATATATAATCCTTTTAATATACTATTATATTCACTGATACTTTATTTAATATTTTGCATCAATATTCATTGATACAACTAGTTTTTTTTAATAGTTTTCTCTCTTTGCTTTATCTCTGCTTAATTTAAGTATCAAGACCATATCTGTATACTGAAACTAATTTGGTAGTAAATCTACCTTCCTATTTTTTGCAGATAATTTGTATAATAGAGAAATGAACTATTCTTTGAATGTGATAGAATTCATTTATAAATCCATAGAGATTTTTTTCTTTAGGAATTCATTTGTGGCTTGTCCAATTTATTTTTCTGTTATTGTATTAAGTTCTCTATTACATTCTTTTAGTAAAACTATTTACATTTTAATACATTTTTCTATTTAATCTATTTGTAGATCCATAATTGGGCAAAATAGTTTAATAGTTTATTATAATTGTTGTAAATTTTCATTTTTGATATTGACAATTTGTTTTTTCTCCCTTTTAGTGGAATTATCTGAATTTTTAATTATTAATACAGTTCCTAACTTAATTTATTAACTAAGTAATTTTTCTTTTTTCCATTTTGTTAAACTCTTTGATTTTCACAATTTGTTTTATTTGATTTTTAGTTGTATTCTCATTTTATCTGTTCTCTTTTCTCAATTTTTAGACTTACGAGATATAACTTTATTATGGAGGGCTGCTTTAATTACATACCAAACATTCTGATGATTGTAATTCTCTTTGTTGAAAAAAAAATTCTGTTGTTTCTATGATTGGTTGTTTTATTGGCCAATTCTTGGGAATTATTTTTTTTTTCTCTTTCACTTTCCCTCCTCCTACTCCCCCCTCCTTTTTTTTTTTTTTTTTTTTTTTTTTTTTTTTTTTTTTTTTTTTTTTTGCTGAGGCAATTGAGTAAATGACTTGCCCAGGATCACACAGTTAGGAATTGTTAAGTGTCTGAAACCAGATTTGAACTCAGCTCCTCCTGACTTCAGGTTTGGTGCTCTAACCACTGGCACCACCTAGCTGCCCCTCCCTCTGCCCTTTCTTGAGTGGTAGTTAGCAGTAATGTGTTTAAGATAATCTTTATTTTGTTTTGAACTAGATAGGCAGATGAGTTCACCATTGGAAAAAAAAAATCACAAAATGGATTTTTACTTTACCCCTACTTACAATGGGAAGGTAGTGGATACATGTAATCAGAGGACCAGCTTTTAAATCCTTGGTGTTTCTCTTGGTTTGATTGCCATTCGACTTTGGACAAAAGACTTTTTCACCCTCTCAACAAGAAACTGTAAAATCAGTCTCTTGGACCAAAGAAATGATTTCAGGAGTCTCATGTGGGTCTAAATATTATTCCTCATAGGAAAGCTCCTCTACTGGGAGATTTTCTGGCCTTAATATTAAGAGACTGTGATCTACTCTGATATTTGCCAAGCTCCAGGTCATGGTGCGTTCAGGGCATGGGGGAACTGGTAATAATGGTCAGCATTTTTAAAGTGTTTTAAGGTTAGTAAAGTTCTTTACAAATAGTAGCTCATCTAATGCTCAAAACAACCCTGCAAGGTAGACGCTATTGGGGCAGCTAGGTGGCGCAGTGGATAGAGCACCAGACCTGAAGTCAGGAGAACCTGAGTTCAAATCTAGCCTCAGACACTTAACACTTCCTAGCTGTGTGACCTTAGGCAAGTCACTTAACTCTAATTGCCTCAGCAAAAACAAACGCTATTATTATCCCTACTGAGGCAGGTGTGAATTAGATGACTTGTTCAGGGACCCTCAAGTAGGGGTTATCTGCCCCTAAGGTACACCAGCATTTACTGGAAGTACTTGGAAGAAGAGGTGGTGAGAAGTGCTAAAGGAGAGACTCCAATAGACCAGAAAGGTGTGACTCGGATCAGTTACTGAAGAACAGCCAGATGTCAAAGTGGATAGAGCGCCCGGCCTGGAGTCAAATCTGTCTGGCCTCAGACACTTGTGACCCGGGGCAAGTCCCTTCACTCTGCCTCAGTTTCCTCATCTGTAGAATGAATTGAAGAAGGGAATGGCAAACCCCCCAGAAAAGCCCCAATATTAGGTAGGGGTCGAACAGGACTGAACAAAAACAAAAATAGGAGTAGAGAGGCAGAACTAAATGGTTTTTAGGAAGAGATCTTCCCACGATTTCAGGTTGAGCGAGGGAATGCTAAGCACTGGACTCTTGGAAGCCGGGTTACCGCCGGCAGCCTTCAGAAAACCTGGAGTTGAGGATTCTTAGGCAGACAGCCCCGCCTTTAGCTCAGCCAAGGGGAGGAGACGACCGGTTGCTGAGGGTGGAGTTGACAGAGAGGGAACGAACCTGCCGCTTTATGGGCGGGGCTTAGGAGAGGGGGACGAATCAACTAGCAGTAGGAAGCGGGATTGAGAAGAACACGAACCTGTAGGCGTCAGGAGGTGGGGCTTATAAGGAGAGAGCCAAGCGGCAGGCTTCGGTCTGAAAATGAGAGGCTACCACGGCAAGCTTTAGGAGGCGGGGCTAGAGAGGAGAATCTGAATAGGAAGGCTTTTCCTGCCCTGTGGCCCCACCTCTTCCGGTTAAAGCCTGGAAGGGTTTGGGAAACTACTACACATGTGAGCTGCTTCGAAACTAGACTGAGGAGTGGCGGTTGTGGCCGGTGGCCGTGCAGTCCCTGGAGGTGCCCTAGCCATGTCTGCCTTTGCGACCTGGCAGTACTGCGGGGAGCCGGGCGAAGGACAGAAGGCTGCCCTGGGTAAGGCTGGTGCCCCCTCCCAAACACAGGGGCCAGGGAAGACAGGGGCTTCTTGGTTCAATACTCGGGAAAGTAAGAGCATTTTTAGGGGTTGTGAGAAAGTGCAACAGGACAGCCAGCGCATCTGCCCCTCTTCTGTGAACCAGCACCTACGAATAATACGCTCTGCAAGCCTTAAATCTGGAGATGTATTTTATATAACATGTATTCTGTATCTTATGTGCTATATGTGTATGTGTGCATGCAGGTTATAGATAGACATGTATGACAAATGTTATATATGTTATATCTAAAGAAAGAGATACATATTTCTATAAAACAAAAAATGCGAACCTTAAAGAGATAGGTGGATATAGATGTAGTGATATGGTAGTTGTCATGTCCCACTTTTCATATGACCCCGTGGTCACATGGCAGGTCTATACTTTATATGGGGTTTTCTTGGCAAAAATACTGAAATAATCTGCCATTTCTTTCTGTAGAGGATTAAGGCAAGCAGAGATTAAATGACTTGCCCAGGGTCTGATATCTAGTAAGTGTTCCAAGCTGGATTTGAACTCAAGCCTTCCTGACTTTAGGCCTGTTGCTTTGTTCACTGAGCCACCTATCTGCCCCCATAGTGTTATATCTAAGTGTTGCATATATATGCTTCCACAAATCACTTAAGTTTAAGATTTGTGTGTGTATTATATATATTATATAATAATATACATGTAAAAGGTCTGTATGTACATATATAAAATAAGATGTATATTTTTAATGTTTGTATGTGTATATATTAAAACATATATATGTATTGTGTATGTATTATATGTACATGCATATATACATATGTTTTAAGTTTGCACAATATTTTATTCCCACTTTTTAGGAAAGGAAACTGAGGCTGAGAAAAGTTACATGATTTGCTTAGGATCACACTGATAGTAAATGTCTGAGGCAGAATTCGAATTTGTGTCTTCCTGATTCCAAACTTAGCACTCTGTCCTCTAATTCCCTAGGTACTTGTTGCATCATAAGTGAATCATAAGCCTTAAAATCCTGTTGAATTGTGTGTGATAATAATATTGTAGTAGGGAGTTATTGATGGAGGACTGACCTTAGAGTCAGGTAGCCCTAGGTTCAAGTTCAGGCTGTGATAGATTCTAGGCTAGCCTCTTAACCTTATTAGTTTTTAACATTTACTTTTTTATATTTTTTCCCCAATTCTCTCTCCTCCCCAAGACACTAATCACCAATATGATATTGAATCATACATCTACAATCATGTTAAATATATTTGCATAATATAATTTTTTAAAAATCCATTTTATACTCAATGCCATTTCATTTATCACTTTCTTTGTATTTATTACAGTTCAATTTTCAAATGGGAAACTCCAGAATTCTGAAAATGTGAATTTTTCCTTATATAAAAGCAAAGACACCACCAACCCCAGGAAGAAGTTCAGAAGGATTTTGGTAAGTTACTTTGTAAGACCAGATAAGATTGTGTTTTTTTGTTTTTAACAAGGTGGTATGTACTTAGAAACACTCAAAATGATAACTGCTTTGCTTCATGAGGGTCCAGGGAACACTGATTAAAATATTCATAGACTGTTTAAAATCCTATCAGCATTTCATGCTTAGCTCTGCCAGGTGCTGGGGATACAAAAATAAAAATGAAGTAGTCCCTGACTTTAAAAGGCACCTATTTTCAATCAGAGGAGACAACATGTATAAATATAAGTATACACATGGCCATTTGGGGGGTAGAGGAGGATGCACTAGCATCTAGGGGCAGGGAGTAGAGATAAGAAAGGCCTTGTGTGAAGTGGCTTTTGAGCTGATCTTTGAAGAAAACTTTCTTATATTGAACTGAAATCTGCCTGACTTCATTGTTCCCGGTTCAGTTCTGGGGTCAAGGAGAGTAAATCACAACCTCTTTTCACATGAAAGTCCTTCAGATACTTGAAGACAGCTCTTATTTTCCTGTCTTTTCTCCAATTCAATATCTTCAGTTCCTTTGATTGATTTTCGTGGCATTGTTCTTTGTTCATCATCTTTGCACTCCTTCTAGATATACTTTAGTTTGTCAGTGTCTCTCCTACAGTTTTTGCTCAGAACTGAATAAAGTTGAATTCCAAATGTACTCTGATCAGTACAGAGTATGAAAGGACTATTAATACAATCTAACATCTCTTTATTGTAACCCATGTCATATGGTATCCACATAATTGAGGTTGTAGTTAGCTGATGCCTCTAAGTCATTTATAGAAATTGCTATTTATCCACATCTTTCCAATGCTGTACTAGAGGATGTTTTTTAAAAATTAAGTACAGAGCTTTACAGTTATCCCCAAATATTTTAAAATTAAATATTTTATTGATGCTTTTTCTGTATCACTTTCCAGTGATTTATTTCCCCTTTAGAAAGTATAGTTAAGCAAAGTAAATCATCAGATTGGGCATATACAGTGAGGAAAAGTGCAGTATTTTAAAGGCCCTGGGTTCAAATTCAAATTAATACTCATGTGACTAAGTCAGTCTCTCTGGACCTCAGTGTTTGTCCATTGTCCTATCTATTGCTCCATGCTGTTTCCCCAAGTTTCTCTTATTTTTTACATAGTCATCATTTTGTAAAGCACACTGTTACTCCATTACATTCATATGCCACATTTTATCTAGTAAGTTCCAATAAATAGATATCCACTCTCTGTTTTTAACACAAAAAAAAATGCTGCAGATATGAAGAAACATGCAAAGACTGATATGAATTTGTGTGATACAGAATGAAATGATTGGAAGTAGGATAAGAATATACACAGTGACTGTAGTGCAGAAAAAAAGACCAAAAAAAGTGAAACTGAATTCTGTACAGTTATAATGATCAAGATTGGCCTTGGAAGAGAGTTGGATAAACATACTTCCTTCTTTCATTCTCAGTAGTCTGAGACAATAAGTAAGGAACATTGTGCAAACTATCAGACCCAGTTAATGTGTATCATTTGAATGAACTGCTTTCCTCCCTCTTTTTTTCCATTATTGAAAAAGATGGCTTGCTTAATGGATAGTAGAGTTCAAATAGATAAAGTCAGAAATGAAGGTGATGTAAAAGAAAAAACTATAAATACAATTTAAAAAAATCTTTCTATCCAATTTTTGGAACTATGCTTAAATGACTAAAACTTTTTGAACTAACAATGCCACTCAACAACTCTTAAGAGATAAAAACAAGGGAAAAGAATCTATTTGTACAAAGATAATTATAGCAGCTCTTTTTGTGTGATTAAGAATTGGAAATTCCCCATTGTTGGGGAATAGCTAAACAAGTTGTAGTATGATTTATAAGAAAAGAGACGCAGGATGATTTCAGAAAAATTTGGAAAGACTTACATTAACTGATGCAGAGTGAAGTGAGCAGAACTAGAAAAATAATTGTACTCAGTAACAACAATATTGGGTCATGAAGAACTGTGAATACCTTAGTTTTTCTCAGTAATACAATGATCTAAGACACTCCCAAAGGACTCATGATGAAAAATGCTTTCCATTTCCAGAGAAAGGTCTGATGACATCTTAGTACACACTGGAGCTTCCTTTCATGCTTTCTTCCTTCCTAGTTTTCTTCCACAAAATAACTAATATGGCAATATGTTTTACATGATTGTACGTGTATAACCTACATCAGATTTTTGATTAACTCAGGAGTGAGCAGAAAGAAGGAGGGATAGAAGTTGGAATACAAAGCTTTTTTTAAAAAAAGTATTACATATTTTTTATATGTATTATATGTACTAGGGGAAAATGTTATTTTAAAAAAATGTTGCTATTGATATTTTTGTAAATATAGTAAACTTTCTCTGACATTCACTGGGTATATGTGCCTCCAAGTGGCATTGCTGAGTCAGAGGGTATATACAGTTAGTGATTTTTCTAGCACAGTTCCATATTGTTTTCCAGAATGGTTGGACCAATTCACTCTTTTACTAATGCTGGATTAATGTTTTCCTACCATATTCATTGTGTTGATCCTTTGTCATCTTTTCCAGTCTGATGGATTCAAAGCAGAATCTTAGTTATTTTACTTTAGTGTCTCTTATTAGTAATTTTGAGCACTTATTTAGCCAACGGACTGACTCATTAATGGTTGTTGATAACTTGAATTTCTTTTGAAAATTTCTAGCTGTGTAACCCTGGGCAAGTCACTTAACCCCAATTGCCTCAGGAAAAAAAAAAAAAAGAAAATTGCTAAGTATAGCTATTAAATTTCATCTTTTTGGATTTGTCCCACTGTTCCAACCTCCTGAACTCTTTTTAACTCCTGATTCTGAGATGTTAATATTATTCCTACTGAATTTAACTGATTTCTAAAACTTTATCTTTTTATCTATCTAATTATTTATTTTGACAAAGCTTATATCAGCTTACGTTTCTAAAAGGCTTGGAATGAAAACTGATCCTTGGCCTCAGGGATACAGCCTAATTAAGGCAGATAATTCAGTGACTTTCTGGTGAATTTACAAATTGTAGGCAAATAATCTAGATTATTCTGTTTCAGTGTATATATGGTTTGGATTTTGTTTTGTTTTGCTGAACCCCCTGTTCAGATTTCCTGAATAATTTATCAAGCCTTCCCTTTGTTTTTAGTGCACATAGATTCTAAATATAGCCAGTTAAGAAGATAAGTAAAATCTTCTCTGATAGAGGGGAGACACATATAATCCAGACAGGTAGATGCATATAAATCAATAGCTAGCATTGAGCTGTCTTTTGTATTTGAAGAAGGTTGTTTGATCTGGGACTTATAATCCTATATAGTGACTATGAAAGAGATGATAAGCCCACTGTTCTGTTAGTCCTTTCCAGGCACACATAGTCACTCCTTGCTGGGGACAGGAAGCCTCCCCTCTGAGATAACATGAACTTCTTGTCTTCTTTCACTAACCTGAATTGAAAGGGCCTCTACCTAAGCTCCTTAACTTACCTGTCCCTAGCCCTAATTAGCACGAATCAATAAGACTTAAAATATATGTGTGTCCCCCCCAAAAGTGATTACTTATAGCTTCAGTTATTAAAAGTAAGAGTTATTTGTAAGATAACATATTAGCACATGTTGTCGAAATTCCCTATCCTAATGACTTTCCTGATACTTAAAGAATAGATCCTATCCCAATGCTCTTCAACTTTGGATGGAGACTTAGGGGCAGATTGAGACCAACATTTTTTGATGTAACCAGTATGGGAATTTGTTTTGTTATAAGGGTTTGATTTTTCCTGTTCTTCAGTTTGGGGGCAGAGGGTGGAACAGTTGGGAGAATGGGGCTAAGTGAGAGGATTGCCCTTTTACAATCATTTTCAATACTGAGTTTTATGGACAATATTTTATTTGGTGTTTAGAATAAAAAAAAGTAATTTTTTTTAAAAGAAAAAAGATTGTATGTTGATAACCTACATGTAGTACTGAAAATAATCAGGAGCTGATAGTCTAAAAAAAGTTGTGTAACTTGAAAAAAATTCATTTTGTTATTATTCAGTCATGTCTGATGCTTCATGGTCCCATTTGGGGTTTTCTTGGCAAAGATACTGGAGCAATTTGCCATTTCCTTCAGCTCATTTTACAGATGAGGAAACTGAAGTAAACAGGGTTAAGTGACTTGCCCAGGGTCACACAGCTAGTAATTATCCGAGGCCAGATTTAGACTCAGGTCTTCCTGGCCTCGAGGCTTGGTGTTCTATCCACTGTGAAACCCTACTTGGCTCTTAAAAAAAAATTATATATGTATATATATACTTTTTACCTGACATATAATCTGAAAATATTTGTTTCTCAAATTCTAGAGATAATTTTTGAGAGAATTGACTTAGCTTATTTGAAGTTTTTTCCTTATAATAGAAAACATGTTTAGGATAGGATAAAAAAAAATTGATTAAAGAAGAATTAGATCCTCCATCTTGGTCTACATTTCATCACTATCTTGGGTGAAAAACAAAAGTGAAAGTTTTTTTGTACACAATTTCTCAGCTGATTTAATGGGAGGGCAAAACCAAAAAAAGCCACCAGGGGTCAGTGTAGCCCCAGTAAGGACTGGTTCCTTGACCAGGAGAAATACCAGCTCATAATTTAACTCATCAGTTAAGCCAAATATCTTTCTTTATTGCAAGATTTAAATTTTTATGATAATGTCAGCTGTGGTTTGTGGATCACTTTTACTGAAATTTAAAATATATTTTATAATCTAATAAAAATTAGATGCTAAAGTGTTACTGTGGATTCAGAAGACACAAGTCTATCATTCATATCAGAGACTCTGATAATAAGTAATAAGTGCCATGAAGTCCATTATTATCCTGAGAATCAATACTGACTTACCATTTATTTTTAAGTAAAATTATAGTTCAACTATCTTAAAGCACAGACATCTTGAAGGCCCCAATAGCCAGACTTTAGAATGACCCATTCTTGGCTAAAAGTGTCTAATCCTACCTGTACCATATTGGGTAAACTTAGGAAAGAGGACAGAACAATGCAGACCATTTTTAGATTTTGGTAATGAAATAATTTCTCTTTTTTTTCTTCATTTCTTAGGCTGCTGAAACAGACAGACTTTGCTATGTAGGAAACAACTTTGGTGCTGGAGCTCTGAAATGCAACAATTTATGCAGGTATAAAAGGATGGTGGAGGTGGAAGTTGAGGGAAGGAACTCTACTGGCTTTCAGTGGTACAGAGCGATTTACTTGGTGCAGTGGAAAGAATTTATTTTTTTAAAAAATAATTTAAAAAATAATAATAGCTTTTTATTTTTCAAAATACATACAAAGATAGTTTTCAATATTCATGTTTATAAAATCTTGTGTTCCAAATTTTTCTCCCTCTATTTTCCCTTCTTCTCCCTTAGACAGCAAGTAACCCAATATAGATTAAACATGAGCAGTTCTTCTAAACATATTTCCTATTTATCATGTTGCACAAGAGGTCAGATCAAAAGGGGAAAATAATGATAAAGAAAAAACAAAGCAAGCAAACAACAACAAAAAAGATGAAAACACTATTGTGATCCACATTCAGCCCCCATAGTCTTCCCTTTGCATGCAGATGATTCTTTCCATCACAAGTCAATTAGAATTGGCCTGAATCAGCTCGTTGTTGAAAAGAGCTTCATCCATTGCAATTGACCATTATATAAATTTGTTGTTGCTGTGTACAATGTTCTCTTGGTTCTACTCACTTCACTTAGCCTCAGTTCATATAAGTCTCTCCAGGCCTTTCTGAAATCAGCCTGCTCATCATTTCTTACAAAACAGTAATATTCCCATTACATTCATATACCATAACTTATTCAGCCATTCTGTGTTGATGAGTATCTACCCAGTTTCCAGTTCCTTGCCACTACAAAAAGGGCCGCTACAAACAGTTTTACACACATGGTTCCCTTTTCCCCTTCTATGATCTTTTTGAGATACATCCTCAGTAGACACTGCTAGATCAAAGGGTATGTATAGTTCTATAGCCCCTTGGGCATAATTCAGTTGAAAGAATTTCACTAATTTATAGCTTGTGATAATACTATCAGAACTAGCCCAAGGTTTTACTTTGTGCTATCTATGAAAGAAAGTTTTTAGAAAAACCAAAAACAGGATTATTAAATTGCAGGGAGATTTTAACTTTATTTAAAGAATAACATGATTTGTATATGTGTCATTTGGTAATACTGTCTGTCAAAATGACTACAATACCAAGTTATTTGTGGTACATAAAAACTTCTTTTTTTAATGTTTTATTGATGCTTTTTAAAAATATTGCAGTTATTTCCCAATATCCATCTCTATCCTCATCATGGAAGTGTTTCTTATAACAAAAACATTTAAGTAAAACAAATTGACACAACTGCCATGTCTTGACAACTTATGTCACAATTCAATTCTCCATTTCTTTCTCACTGAGGGTGCAAAGTAGAAAACTTCCAATTCTTTAAAGTTTAGATTAAAATCTAATCCTTATGAATTTTCCCCAATTTAGTTCAAATATTTACTAATGATGCTGTTGTATTTTTGCTACATAGAGAAGATTTACAGAGTGTTTATGCAGTATATTTTAGTATAAATTTTGAATACTCATGAATGAAAAGTTTGTTCAATAAAAGATATAGAAATGTGAAAAAATTGTTTATATGTTCATGTTAATTTTATTTTCTTTTGATAGGTACTTTGTTGGTGTTTTGAATAAGGACTCTGATCAAATGGAAATATATGATGCTGAATTGTTTAACATGCAACCAGTGTTTTCAGGTAAGTTCTTTTAGAAGTTTTTATTTGGTTTTAATCCATTATATATTTTGCTTGACTTTTGAGTCCAAGTCATTCATTTAAAAAAGGCAAAATTATTCCAGTGGTAAAATTTTAGAAATGAATTGTTTAAAAATTCATTTGAAAAGTTATTTACACAGATTTTATAGTGAAATAGAAAGAAGAATAGATTTTGTGGTGATTTTTACCATTTCATCCATTCTTTACTATTCCACAACCTGAATAAGTGTAGGAACTTTGTTAATGGGTAATAGAGGTTGAAAAATAACTTAGAAGATAATGGAAAAATCATAGAATTGTGGAATCAGAGTTAAAAGGGATGTTAAGTCTACCCCATTCCTACTAGGAATTCTCTTTATATATGTAATATCTGTTTGCCAGGGTGTTCTCCACAAAGTTTAAGGATAGTCTGTATCTTTAAGACATATACTTTATCTTGGAGATAGCAGAATAGACATTTTGTGCAGCAATTGAAATTTCATTTGTAACTGTTTTACTTTCTGTAACTTTCTCCCCATGGAGTTAGGTAAAGAGTGAGTGGGAGTTATCTTTGGTTTTTGAGAATCTGAGGAATCTAAAGGAGTAAGAGAGAATCTAGTTAGGATGAACTTAACTTAATTCTGTGAAGAGTCTGTGCATTCTAGAGATGCTGTTTCATATAATAATTAAGAAAAGAACAAAAAAGATACTAAAACTTAGATACTTAAAGACTGAGTTTAGCTTTTATCTTGAGAAGCACATTACAGAGAGAATTTTATTGGGTTCTTGAGTGAAGTGGACAATGGAATTGTATTTCCAAAAGTGAAATTGTCTGTTCCTCTTCCGAGGGTTGAGGTCATTCCAGCCTGAGGCAAGTTGGTCCCCTGGTAGTTTCAGGTCTTTCTTCCAAACTCCTCTTTCCCCCTTGATCCTTCTTGTCCTTGTGGCCAAGTCATTTTTTGCTCTCTAGGCTCTTTTTCTAATTATGGGGCTGCTCATTCTCTCCTGCAGCCTTGGATGTGGCAATCAGGCAGAGTTTGTCCTTGCCCCTGTTTGCTAGCGCTCTGAGTCTGGCTTCTGCCTTCCTCTTTGGGTCATCCTTGGCCAGAGCGCACTGAGATCCCAAGCAGATTTTGGGCCTGTCTCCTTGAGCAGCTTCTCTTTGACCTTGCTGCTTCTCTTTGAATTTCTTAATTATTGTTTGGTCTGGTGCCTGTTTTAGATCTTTGCTGCAGTTAGTGCACTTAGTTAGATTTAAACAGACAGCCCCAGAAATCCCATCTATGAAATGAGGTGGCTGTGCTGTATGTACTTTATAATTCACATTTCTGTACTAGCTTACAAAGAGAATTTCTCAGGTCTCTTCTAGGTTTGGATGTTTGATGACTGTAAACTCAAGCATAATTTTATTCTTTTCAAATGATTATAGGAAGCTGCCATTGTATGTTTGCATTAGACTTGCTGTTTTCCATGATTCGTTTGATGGCAAGTCCGTGGTCAGAATGTAGCTCCTGTTTATATCACATTTGTTCCTGTGGGAAATTAAGATTCTAGGAAAATCCATTATGACCAGCTGGGGCTGTCTCTATATCATTTAAGCATTAATACTTATTACTCTCTTCCAGTGGTGAAACGGTTTAAATTATACTCTTCTATTTAAGAATGTATTCCCAGGAATTGGGGAATAATTATTTTCCAAAAAAAGTGCTAAAAATAAGTGAATAGCAAAGATAGGGAATTTGAAGTTCATCTTTGATCTAAAACTACAGAATATAGTACAAGGAAAATGTATTGGCATACAATTAAGGGAAGAAAAGTTGGTGAAAGTAGTTATGAATTTTGACATGTTTATATCTAGATATATCCAGTGCTTAATTTGTGTTTTTTCTTAATTTTCATTTAAAATGTAATTCAAAGAATATAGTAACTTTTTAAGAGAAGCTATTTGGATTGGAAAGCTTTTTTTTTAAAGTATATTGTAGTTTTCTTTTATAACTAACAAAAAATTTAAACTATAGGTGATTTACATCTGTTGAAAATAATTTACATGAAGGAACATGCTAGGCCCCTGGGGGAGTACTTTAAATTGTTTTCTTTTTTAAAAAATGATTCATTGTAAGCTTAATGTTGAATAGCAGCAATTTTGTAACTGTTTAGATTTTAATTAATTTGTTTGAATGGATTTTATGCCTACATTTTTTTTTCTGCTTCTCTAACCATTAAGTTGCTAAGTAGAAATGCTGCTAGATGAAATCATTTACTACATTTAATTCATTGTTGATTTAGAAAAAAAGCTTGAAATAGATGCTTATAATGGCAATATGAATTAAATTATGGTAATTGTAATAGAAGGAAAAGCCCTAAAATTTGCATTTCTTTCTCCAGATGATCTGAAAGATAGTGAAACATTAGGAAATCAGACCAAATCTTACAGAGATCAGGTGAGTACCCTGAACCTCAGATATGGGTTTTTTTTAACTGTAAACTGTTAGGGTGCTTTCCAGCCTGGACAGAGAACTTGAATTCCTAAAAAGCTATTCCCAGATTATTTTATTATCTGTTTACATTCTGTTGTCTAGAGTTAGAGTAGGCATAATGTAGAAAGATTATCTACTTTTTTTTTTTAACAGTTTATTCTTCCCTTCTCTTCCCCCCATCAAAAAAAGTTAATGCCTCTGCCCTTACAGTTTAAAATTCAGCAAAAAAAATGTTTTGAGCCTCTTTGGTTATACACAGTGCTCAGGAAAATGCAAAAAGAAATAGACTTGCCCAGTAACTGAAATCTTGTTCAAGTTGTCATTGCTCTGGAAACAAGAGTCTTTTGGAGTATTTTAATGATCCTATTATATATTATGATTGTCATAGTCTGTTGTCCCAATAAGCAGAGGTGGGGGCAAGTATTTTTATATATTTTAAAGTTTTAATGTTTAATAAACTATACAACAAAAACCCTTTCTCTTAAAATATAAGTTGCCATTTACTTAACATTTTCAGTATGATTCACCCCTTATTATACATATGTGTGTCTATAAATGTTTTCTCTGTAGTGTGTTATGGTCAGGTTTGCAAATAATTCTTCTAATTTTACTTTTTTCCACTTTGCATTATTGCATCTTGACATTTTGGGGCATTCTTTTTACTTGGCATTCTTTGATGATGTATGAGTGTTTCATGTCATTTAATATAGTACTATTTAATATAGTACTCTCTGTTCAGCCAGACTCCATATGTTGAACATTAAGGTTATTTCTGAATTTTTGCTATTAGCTTTGCTGTGAAAATCATTATAAAAAAGGTTTTCTTTTTTTCCTTTTTAATGATTTCTTGCTTATATTCCCAATTGTGGGATCACTTTCAAAGAGTATGAAGCCCAACTTCAAAGCATATTGAAAATTGTTCTGCAGGGGGCGGCTAGGTGGCGCAGTGGATAGAGCACCAGCCCTGAAGTCAGGAGGACCTGAGTTCAAATCTGGTCTCAGACTCAACATTCCCTAGCTGTGTGACACTGGGCAAGTCACTTAACCCCAATTGCCTCAGCAAAAAAAAAAAAAGAAAGAAAATTGTTCTGCAATAAGAATAGTGTACCTGTTTTCATTACCATCCACATTGCACCAGCTGTATATACCTCATAGCCTACCAATATCAATTTTTTAATTTTTATATATTTTTGTTAGTGTACTTATTTTAGTCCATTTTTCTCATTTATGTTTCTCTTATAGTTAAATATAATACATTTATTCATTATCTGGTATAAGCACTTGGTAGGTGCCAGGGGAAAAACAGTTTTCATGAGACATAGTCCCTGCTGTCAAGGGGCATATGGTCTAGTAATGGGAAAGGACAGTGCAGATAGCTGTAGTAAACAGTATTTTGTGATAGTGAATTAGAGAGATCTCCAAAGTAGGGGCCCTTTTTCTTGGTGAACTTTGGCATGATCCTAATGGATAATCAAATATTGGATGGAAAGATAGATTTGCAGTCTACTCTCCCTTCTCTTTTTTTTTTTTTTTCTTTTTCTTTTTTTTGCTTTTTGCTGAGGCAATTGGGGTTAAGTGACTTGCCCAGGGTCACACAGCTGTTACGTGTCTGAGACCAGATTTGAACTCAGGTCCTCCTGACTTCAGGGCTGGTGCTCTATCCACTTCGCCACCTAGCTGCCCCCTACTCTCCCTTCTCTAGCCAGTTTTAGAACTTGTCACTCATCCATCCATTACCTAACTATCTCCCACTAAACTGATCTTATTCATTGTCTCCCATTGCTGTGCAAACTTCTGGTTACAATTAGTTCCAATATTACATCAGTTCTTTGCAACTAGATAAAGAAAGAATCCTCCTATAAGACAAATAGGATTCTTATCCCTAAACTTATTATTATCACCCAGCTTCACAACCTCACCAAATCATGGACTCCTTACTCTCACTCATTCTATTTATCCAGTCAGTCGCCAAGTCTTTGTCAATTCCACCTCTGTAATTTCTCTGTCTCTCTTTCTTCTCCTTTGCTCTTATCCCCACCCTAAGCTATCATGGTTAAATGACTTGCTTGAGACCACACAGTTTGTACATGCTTACCAAACCCTGCACTTCGTGTGGTTTATTGTAATAGCCTAACTATCTTCCGGTTTCTCCCCACTTTATCTATTCTCCTGGGTTCTTGAATTGATATTCCCAAAGTGTAGGTGTGACCATGCTTACTCTTTACTGGCATACTTGTTGATTGATTGAAGGAGTTGGTAGTTGCATTGGACTATAAATGATAGGCGGGAATTTAAAAAGAAGGGAAGAACCTTCCTGGTTGTTCCAGAAACATAGAGAATAGACTGAGCACAGAAATTATAGAAACACAGTGTGTCTACTGTGTAGAATGTTGTAGAGGGCATAGAATAATACCAGGAAGAGATCCAGTTTCACTCAGTTGGCAGTAGGAAACTCTTGAAAATTGGTGCAAAACAAAGTTTATTTTGGTATTTGATATAAAGGTTGACTTTCTGGCATACTTGGGTGGGTAAGAAATTAGAAGTGGGAATATCTATACTTATAGTAGTGAAAATTAAGAGCACCAGTAGTAGATAGAGAATTGATAAGATGTAGTCACCTCTATCTAACCTGTGAAGGAAGAAAGAGTTAAAGGATGACACAAAGGTTATGAACACAAGAAATCAGATGAAGAATGGTACTCCAGATACAAATGATTCTCAGGTAGTAACAGAACCTAGTTCTTACAAAGGATGTTTGGATGTCCTACAAGAACAATAAATGAAAGAAATAGGGAGACAAATTCCTGCTCAGTAAAAAGAAGGAGCCCTCTAGCATTTATGGCAAAAGTGGAATGAGTTGTGTTTCTAATTCTTGGGACTTCTTCCGTGGAAGCTTTTCAGGGATTTTATAGAACCAGATTCATGCTTTATGTTTGTATTGAACTCTAAAGTTCCTTTCCACTATGATTTTTTTGAGATGTCTTTGTCCTAGGGCAAATTATGATGATCATAGTAGCTCATGTTTACATATCATAGCAATCCTAACAACTTCTCTATTTGGTGGAGGAAGATCCAGCAAAGGAGACTGAGAAGGAGAACCAGAAAAGATCAATGTCAAGAAAACCTGGAGGGGCATCTAGGAGGCAGGGCTAGTCAATGTCAAATGCTATAGAAAAGTCAAGAAGAATGAGGACTGAGAACAAGCTATGAGGTTTGACAGTGAAAAATGTGAGTAATTTTGGGAAAACAGATATTCAGCTGAGTGATCTCAGATGGTTAGAAGTAACTAAAAGGAGAAGTGGAAGTAATGTGTGATTAGCTAACTATATTCCTGGGAGTTTGGTTTGAAAGGAAGATGTGAAAATCAACTTTAGGAGAGGGGAGGGTCTGCTGAGTGTTTCCTTTTTGTTTTTGTTTCTTGTTTGTTTTCTAAATAACAAAAGAAACTGAATATGCTTGTAGTCAGCAGGAAAGAGGTTCCAGTGCTGGTAAGCAGAGACTGATGATTGGAATGGAGGGTGGGGAAGAAGCAATGGTAAATGATGAGATATAAGATTATGAAGCAATCAGTGAAGGTAGAAATTTGAATGGATTAGATTAATTGGAAAGAATTTTACAGTAAAATTTGTTCAGGCAAAAATTCCATAAATTTTTGGGGGAGTGGAATGGGAAGGAGTTCACAGGGTATAGTATGACTTGGAAAACACTGGGTGTATATACCCCAGCAAACTAATTCAAACCATGTTTCAGCACTTAGGCACCCAACTGCATCCTCTTTATTCCACTTCTGAAAGGCAGTTCATATCTAGGCCATTGGGCTTCCCAGTCTAAGATTCTGTTATGTTATGATGCTACAAGATATATTAAATTCATTGTTTGATTTTGTTCAATTATTAATAGCAGTATTTTAGAGAAACATGGCTTTGGAGAGAGCCAGAAAGTCATGGAATGAATGGATGAATGAATGAGTGAATAGGCAAATAATAAAAAGCATATGTTACGTGCTTACTTACTATGTGTCAAGGACTGTATTAAATGCTGGGAATACAAAAGGAAGTAAAAGTAATCCTTACTTTTAAGGAGCTCACATCCTAAATCAGTCTTAGAGCAGATAAAAATTCCAGAGATCCTTGGGGTTCATTGGCAGGCTCAATGGCCATTCTGGTCAGTACAGCTAGAATCAAATGAGATCATGTTTGTAAAGCACTTAATGCATAATAGTTGCTTTAAAAAAAAAATGCTTGCTCCTTCCCTTCTCCCTTCTCTCAGTTGTAGTTGGTGGATTGTAGTTGGTGACTCCCTGTTTATCCAGATATTGTTAGCAGCCATCTCCTTGTAGAGATGAGGAATGGCTGTCAAGGCCTGGACCACTTCTCTTGGAAAGGAACTGGTTTGAATCACCTCATTGTTGAAGAGAGCCATGTCCATCAGAATTGATCATCATATAATCTTGTTGTTGTCGTGTATAATGATCTCCTGATTCTGCTCATTTCACTTAGCATTAATTCATGTAAGTCTTTCCAGGCCTCTCTGAAATCATCTTGTTGGTCATTTGTTACAGAACAATAATATTCCATAACATTCATATACCATAATTTATTCAGCCATTCTCCAATTGATGGGCATCCACTCAGTTTCCAGTTTCTTGCCACCACAAAAAGGGCTGCCACAAACATTTTTGCACATGTGGGTTCCTTTGCCTCTAAGATCTCTTTGGGATACAAGCCCAGTAGAAACACTGCTGGGTCAAAGGGTATGCATAGTTTGATAACTTTTTGAGCATAGTTCCAAATTCCTCTCCAGAATGGTTGGATCTGTTCACAGTTCCACCAACAATGTATCAGTGTCCCAATTTAACCACATCCCCTCCAACATTCGTCATTATCTTTTCCTACACATCTTAGCCAATCTGACAGGTTTGTAGTGGTATCTCAGAGTTGTTTTAATTTGCATTTCTCTGATCAATAGTGATTTGGAGCACCTTTTCATATGACTAGAAATAGTTTCAATTTCTTCATCTGAAAATTGTCTGCTCATATATTTTGACCATTTATCAATTGGAGAATGGCTTGAATTCTTATATATTTGAATCAATTTTCTATGTATTTTAGAAATGAGGCCTTTATCTTAGAATGTAAAATTATTTTCCCAGTTTATTGCTCCCCTTCTAATCTTGTCTGCATTCATTTTGTTTGTAGAAAAACTTTTTAACTTGATATAGTCAAAATTATCTATTTTGTTATTAATGATGATCTCTAGTTCTTCTTTGGTCACAAATTCCTTCCCCCTCCACAGATCTGAGAGGCAAACCATCTTACATTCTTCTGATTTGTTTATAATATCATTCTTTATGTCTGGATCATGAATCCATTTTGACCTTATCTTGGTATACAGTGTTAGGTATGGGTCAATGCCTAGTTTTTTCCATACTAGATTCCAATCTCCCCCAGCAGTTTTTGTCAAATAGTGAGTTCTTATCTCAAAAGCTGGGGTCTTTGGGTTTATCAAACACTAGATAACTATAGTCATTGACTATTTTGTCCTGTGAACCTAATCTATTCCACTGAACAACTACTCTGTTTCTTAGCCAGTACCAAATGGTTTTGATGACCACTGCTTTCTAATATAGTTTTAGATCTGGTATAGCCACCTTTGTTTGTTTGTTTGTTTGTTTTCCCCGTTAATTCCCTTGAAATTCTTGACCTTTTGTTCTTCCAGATGAATTTTGATGTTGTTTTTTCTAGGTCAGTAAAATAATTTCTTGGGAGTTTGATTGGTATAGCAGTAAATAAATAGATTAGTTTAGGTAGTATTGTCATCTTTATTATATTTGCTCGACTTATCCAAGAGCACTTGATATTTTTCCAATTGTTTAGATCTGACTTTATTTGTGTGGAGAGTGTTTTGTAGTTTTGCTCATAGATCCTGACTTTCCCTTAGCAGATATATTCCCAAATATTTTATCCTATCGCCAGTTATTTTAAATGGAATTTCTCTTTGTATCTCTTGCTGTTGGATTTTGTTAGTGATGTATAAAAATGCTGATGATTTATGTGGATTTATTCTGTATCCTGCAACTTTGCTAAAGTTGTGGATTAATTCTAATAGTTTTTTAGTTGATTCTCCAGGGTTCTCTAAGTAAACCATCATATCATCTGCAAAGAGTGATAATTTGTTTTCTTCATGACCTACTCTAATTCCTTTAATCTCTTTTTCTTGTCTTATTGCCAAAGCTAGCATTTCTAATACAATATTGAATAGTAATGGTGATAGTGGGCAACCTTGTTTCACCCCTGATCTTATTGGGAATGGTTCCAGTTTATCACCATTACATATGATGCTAGCTGATGGTTTTAAATAGATGCTACTGACTATTTTAAGGAAAAGTCCATTAATTCCTATACTCTCTAATGTTTTTAATAGGAATGGATGTTGAATTTTATCAAATGCTTTTTCTGCATCTATTGAGATTATCATATGTTTTTTGTTAATTTGGTTATTGATATAGTCAGTTATGTTAATAGTTTTCCTAATATTGAACCATCCCTGCATTCCTGGTATAAATCCTACTTGGTCATGATGTATTATTTTGGGAATGATTTTCTGTAATCTCTTTGCTAATATTTTATTTAAGATTTTTACATCAATATTCATTAGGGATATTGGTCTATAATGTTCTTTCTCTGTTTTTGTTCTACCTGGTTTAGGTATCAATACCATGTCTGTGTCATAAAAGGAATTTAGTAGGAGTCCTTCATTCCCTATTTTTTCAAATAGTTTATATAGTATTGGAGTTAATTGTTCTTTAAATGTTTGGTAGAATTCACATGTAAATCCATCTGGTCCTGGGGATTTTTTCTTAGGGAGTTGATTAATGATTTGTTCTATTTCTTTTTCTAAAATGGGACTAAGTAATTTATTTCCTCTGAGATCCCCCACTGTTATAGTTTTACTGTCTATTTCTTGCATCATTCTGAACTTTTCCTCTAGGAATTTCTATGCTATACCTCTTGGTGCATATATGTTTAGTATTGATATCGCTTCGTTATCTGTGGTACCCTTCAGTAAGATATAGTTTCCTTCCTTGTCTGTTTTAATTAGGTCTATCTTTGCTTTTACTTGGTCTGAGATCAGGATTGCTACTCCTGCTTTTTTTGTTCACCTGAAGCATAATAGATTCTGCTCCAGCCCTTTACCTTTACTCTGTATATATTAATATGCTTTAAATGTGTCTCTTGTAAACAGCATATTGTTAGATTCTGGCTTTTAATCCAGTCTGCTATCCACTTCAGCTTTATGGGAGAGTTCATTCCATTCACATTCACAGTTAAAATAACTAATTCTGTATTTCCTGCCATCTTTTTTACCCTAGGTTATGTTTTTCTTTTTCCTATCCCCCTTCCCTCCTCAGTATTTTGCTTTTGATAACCACCTCCCTCGAACAGTCCTTCCCCTTTAGTGCCCCACCCCCATATTTACACCTTTCCCCTAATTCTTCTTTTTTCCCTCCTATTTCCCTGTAAGGTGAGACAAGTTTCTTTGTGATACCAAATATGTCTATTATTCTCTGAGTCAAATCTGATGAGAGTAAGATTCACACAATGCTCATCCCCCTCCCTTCTTTCCCTCAATTATAATAAGTTTTCTTTGCCTCTTCATGTGATGTAATTTTCCTTATTTTATCTTCTTTTTCCTCTTCCAGTGTTATCCCTTTTCTACCTCTAATTTTTTTTTCATATTATCATAATAAAATCAACTTATACCTTCTTTCTCTAACTATATATATAACACAAATATAGTTTTCAAGAGTTTTTTTTTTTTCTTTTTACCTTTTTATGGTTCTCTTGAGTTCTGTGTTTGGAAATCAAATTTTTTGTTCAGTTCTGGTCTTTTCATTAGAAATAGCTGAAATTCACCTATATCATTGAATGTCCATCTTCTTTCTTGAAAGATAATGTGCATTTTAGCTGGATAGCTTATTCTTGGCTATAATCCCAGTTACTTTGCTTTTCAGAATATCAGATTCCAGACCCTCCAATCCTTTAAGGTAGAAGTTCCTAGGTCCTGGGTGATCCTAATTGTGGCTTCTTGGTATTTAAATTGTTTCTTTCTGGCTGCTTGCAGTATCTTTTCCTTGGTACGATAGTTCTGAAATTTAGCCACAATATTCCTTGGGGATTTAATTTTGGGGTTTATTTCAGGAGGTGATCGGTAGATTGTTTCGATGGTTATTTTACCTTCTGATTCTAAAATATCAGGGCAGTTTTCTTTTATGATTTCCTGTAAGATGATGTCTAGGTTCTTTTTTTTCATCATGGCTTTCAGGAAGCCCTAAATCTTTAGATTATCTCTCCTAGATCTATTTTCCAGGTCAGTTGTTTTTCCTAGGAGATATTTCATATTTTCTTCTAATTCTAATTTTTAATGTTTATTTTCTTCAGTTACTATTTTTAGCTCCTTTTGCAATTGGCCAATTACATTTTTTCATTGCATTCTTTTTCCATTTCTTCCTTTTTTTTTTTTTTTGCAATGATCTCATTTCATTTCCCCATATTTCTTCTAACTGTCTTTTAAGATCCTTTATGCAATCTTCAAAGAAATCTTTGTGACATGGAGTGCAGCTTATGTCTCTCTTTGGAGCTTTTTCTGGGGTTGCTTTACCTTTAGGGAATCTCAGGATTTGAGGTCTGCTCCTCTCTTTATCCATAAAAGCTGGCTATGTCTCACTATGGTGAGAGTTCTTTTTGGGGTTTTATTCATTTCTTTTTTAAGGTGTGAGATCTGTTCAAGGCAAAGGAGGGACAGCTGCTTTATTTGCCCTGGGGCACTTCTGCTGATTAAGTTATTTCAGGTGCTGGGCAGTTCTGCTGACTGATTGATTTCCAGTGCTGGGCAGTTCTGCTGACTGATTGATTGATTTCCAGTGCTGGGCAGTTCTGCTGACTGATTGATTGATTTCCAGTGCTGGGCAGTTCTGCTGATTGATTGATTGATTTCCAGTGCTGGGCAGTTCTACTGATTGATTGATTGCTTTAGGGTGCCGTGTAATGACAGCTAGGTCCAGCATTCTTCATTGGTTCACAATCTGTCCCCCACAAAAGGCAGATTTTCCAAACCACCTGCTTATAATCAGGACAGATTGGCCCAAGAGGCCCACAGAAGACTCCCAGGTGTGTGGAAGCCACAATGCTCCGAATCCTGCTCCAGCTCCCTTCCCCGATCTTCCTGTGCTACAGTCTGGGATCGGCAGACCACCCCCCTGCCCAGTTAAAACAGACCTGTTTTGAAGTTCTTCCAGGGTATCTTCTTCTAGAAATGTGTTATACTCCAGGTATTGTGGATTCTTTGACTTTAATATCAGTCTAGAGGCTTCATCTGCAGTTTGTTTGAGGGAAGGTTAGAGGAGGTTACAGAGACTTATGTCTGATCTCTGCCATCTTGGCTCCACCCCCGGAAGTCTCCAGTTCATTTTACAGTTGAGGAAACTGAGGCAGATGGGGTAAGTTCCTTACCCAAGGCCACACAAGCTAGTCAGTGTCTTTGAACTTAGTCAGTCTTCCTGACTCCAGGCCTAGCACGTTATATCCTTTGCAACATCTAACTTCCCCCTCAGGAAATAAAAACTGCAACAATTACAATAACTGGTATTAGTGATTTAAGAGTTGCAGAACAGTTCACAGCTATTATCTCATCCTTACAACAATACTGGGAGTTAGATGCTGTTATTATCCCCATATTACAGATGAGGAAACTGAGGCAAACAAGTTAAGTGATTTGTCGAGAATCATACAAGTAGTGTCTCATGCTGGATTTGGACTGAGGTTTTCCTGACTCTAAGTCTCTTATTCTATCACCATGCAACCACATAACTGCTTCAAAGCACTGAATCTTTTAGGGCTCTGAAGAGTCTGAAGAGTTTAAAAAACTCTTAAGATTAAAAGTCACTAAAATGGGAATGCAAGGAATATCCTAAGAATAATATCTGACCTTATATAAAGTAGCAATATTACTTTTGAAAGGCAATTTCTTTTTTTTTTTTTAAATTTTATTTTATTTGCATAACATATGTGTGAGTAATTCTTCAACAATAACCCTTACATAGCTTTCCGTTACAAATTTTTCCCCCCAACTCCCCACCCCTCCCCTAGATGGCAGGATATCCACTACATGTTAATTATGTTAAAATATTGGCAAATTGAATATATGTATACATATTTCCAAACTTATCATTGTTGTGCAAGAAAAATCTTATCTACACAAACGATATATCAGATAAAGGAAACACAATGTAAGCAAACATCAATCAAGGAGTATGAGAATGTTATGTTGTGGTCCACATTTCGCATCCCTCTCTCTGGGTGTATATGGCTTTCTTCAGTGAACAATTGGAGGTGGTTTGAAACATTTCATTGTTGAAGAGAGCCATGTCCATCAGAATTGATCGTCATATAGTACTGTTGTTGCCGTGTATAATGATCTCCTGGTTCTGCTCATTTCACTCAGCATCAGTTCATGTAAGTCTCTCCA
>JAJPUD010001244.1:51292-88337 GCA_023553655.1 Myrmecobius fasciatus
AATAGTGAATACTTATCCCAAAAGCTGGGGTCTTTGGGTTTATCAAAAACCAAATTGCTATAGTTATTGCCTAGTTTGTCTTGTGATTCTATCCTATTCCACTGATCGACTACTCTATTTCTTAGCCAGTACCAAATGGTTTTGATGACCGCTGCTTTATAATATAGTTTTAGATCTGGTACAGCAAGTCCACCATCGTCAGCCTTTTTTTTCATTAATCCCCTTGAAATTCTTGACCTTTTGTTTTTCCAAATGAACTTTGCTACTATTTTTTCTAGATCTGTAAGATAATTTCTTGGGAGTTTGATTGGTATGGCACTAAATAAGTAAATTAGTTTGGGTAGTATTGTCATTTTTATTATATTCGCTCGTCCTACCCATGAGCATTTTAAGTTTTTCCAATTGACTAGGTCTGATTTGATTTGTGTGGAAAGTGTTTTGTAATTTAGTTCATATAGTTCCTGACTATCCCTTGGCAGATAAATTCCCAAATATTTTATACTATCAACAGTTATTTTGAATGGAATTTCTTTTTGCATCTCTTGCTGCTGAACTTTATTGGTAATATATAAAAATGCTGATGATTTATGTGGATTTATTTTGTATCCTGCCACTTTGCTAAAGGTGTGAATTGTTTCTAGTAGTTTTTTAGTTGAGTCTCTAGGGTTCTCTAAGTATACCATCATGTCATCTGCAAAGAGTGATAATTTGGTTTCTTCACTACCTACTCTGATTCCTTTTATCTCTTTTTCTTCTCTTATTGCTAAAGCTAACATTTCTAATACAATATTAAATAGTAATGGTGACAGTGGACAGCCTTGTTTCACTCCTGATCTTATTGGGAATGGTTCTAGTTTGACTCCATTACATATGATGCTTGCTGAAGGTTTTAAGTAGATACTACTAATCATTTTAAGGAAAAGCCCATTTATTCCTAAACTCTCCAGTGTTTTTAATAGGAATGGGTGTTGGATTTTATCAAAGGCTTTTTCTGCATCTATGGAGATAATCATGTGATTTTTATTAATTTGGTTATTAATATAATTGATTATGCTAATAGTTTTCCTAATATTGAACCAGCCCTGCATTCCTGGTATAAATCCTACTTGGTCATGATGTATTATCCTGGGGATGACTTTCTGTAATCTTGTTGCTAAAATCTTATTTAAAATTTTTGCATCAATATTCATTAGGGAAATGGGTCTATAGTTTTCTTTCTCAGTTTTCTCCCTACCTGGTTTAGCTATCAGCACCATATCTGTGTCATAGAAGGAATTTGGTAGTACACCTTCTTTCCCTATTTTTTCGAATAGTTTATATAGTATTGGGATTAATTGTTCCTTGAATATTTGGTAAAATTCACATGTGAATCCATCTGGTCCTGGAGATTTTTTCTTAGGGAGTTGATTAATAGCTTGTTCTATTTCTTTTTCTGAAATAGGGCTATTTAAATAATTTATTTCCTCTTCTGTTAATCTGGGCAATCTATATTTTTGTAGATATTCCTCCATTTCATTTACATTATCAAATTTATTGGCATAAAGTTGGGCAAAGAAACTCCTAATTATTACTCTAATTTCCTCTTCATTGGAGGAAAGTTCTCCCTTATCATTTTTGAGACTAATAATTTGATTTTCCTCTTTTCTTTTTCTAATCAAATTAACTAAAGGCTTATCTATTTTATTGGTTTTTTCATAAAACCAACTCTTAGTTTTATTTATTAATTCAATAGTTTTCTTATTTTCAATTTTATTGATCTCCCCTTTAATTTTCAGAATTTCCAATTTGGTATTTAATTGAGGATTTGTAATTTGGTCTTTTTCTAGCTTTTTTAATTGTAAGCCCAGTTCATTAATCTTCTCCTTCTCTGTTTTACGCAAGTAAGCATCTAGAGATATAAAATTACCCCTTATAACCGCTTTAGCCGAGTCCCACAAATTTTGGTATGTTGTCTCATTGTTGTCATTCTCCTGGATGAAATTTTCGATTGTGTCTATAATTTGCTCTTTCACCCATTCGTTCTTCAGGATTAGATTATTTAATTTCCAAATAACTTGTGGCCTATTTTCTCCTGGCCTTATATTACATGTGAGTTTTATTGCATCATGATCTGAGAAGGATGCATTTACTATTTCTGCTTTTCTGCATTTGATTTTGAGGTTTTTATGCCCTAACACATGATCAATTTTTGTATAAGTTCCATGAACCCCTGAGAAAAAAGTATACTCCCTTCTATCACCATTCAATTTCCTCCAGAGATCTATCATACCTAACTTTTCTAGCCTTTTGTTAACCTCCCTAACTTCTTTCTTATTTATTTTGGAATTTGATTTATCTAATTCTGAGAGAGCAAGGTTGAGATCTCCCACTAGTATAGTATTACTGTCTATTTCTCCTTGCATCTCTCTTAACTTCTCCTCTAGGAATTTGGCTGCTATACCACTTGGTGCATATATGTTAAGTATTGATACTGCTTCATTGTCTATGGAACCCTTTAGTAAAATGTAGTTTCCTTCCTTATCTCTTTTAATTAGATCTATTTTTGTTTTTACTTGATCCGAGATAAGGATTGCTACCCCTGCCTTTCTTTGTTCACCTGAAGCATAGAAGATTCTGCTCCAGCCCTTTACCTTCACTCTGTATGTATCTCTATGTTTTAGATGTGTTTCTTGTAAACAACATATTGTAGGATTCTGGCTTTTAATCCAGTCTGCTACCCGCTTCCATTTTATGGGAGAGTTCATCCCGTTACATTCACAGTTAAAATAACTATATCTGTATTCCCTGCCATCTTATTTACCCAGAGTTATGATTTTCTCTTCCCTTTCCCCTCTCTCCCTTCCCCCCTCCCCAGTACTTTGCTCTTGATGACCACCTCCCACCAATAATCCTCCTCCCTTTAGAGTCCCTCCCTCCCCTTTATACCTTTTCCCTAATCCTTCTATTAGTTTATCCCTTTCCTTTTCTCCCCTCCCTCCTACCTTCCCACAAGGAGGGTCAGTGCTTTCTTTGAAGCCAAATGTGTCTGATATACTCTCTTAGAGTCCAATCTAATGAGAGTAAGGTTTACACAATACTCATCGCCCTCCCTTCTTCCCCTCAATTATATTAGATCTTCTATGTCTCTTTATGAGATTTTGCCTTATTTTACCTCCTTTATTTTTACTTTATTTTGCCTCCTTTTCCCCCCTCCCCCCTTTTTCTTTTTCAGTATGGTATCCCTTCCACCTCTAATTTCTTTTCCATTATTATCAAAGAAAAATCAAATTATACTGCCATTCTTTAAAGGATACCTATAGTAGGAATATAGTTCTCAAGAGTTTTCCTTTTTACCTTTTTATGTTTCTCTTGAGTTCTCTATTTGGAGGTCAAATTTTTTGTTCAGATCAGGTCTTTTCATTAGAAATAGGTGAAATTCTCCTGTATCATTGAATGACCATCTTCTTCCCTGGAAGATGATGCTCATTCTAGCTGGATAACTTATTCTTGGCTGTAATCCAAGTTCTTTTGCCTTTCGGAACATCTGGTTCCAGGCCCTTCGATCCTTCAATGTGGAAGCTGACAGATCCTGTGTAATTCTAATGACAGTTCCTCGGTATTTGAACTGTTTCTTTCTAGCTGCTTGCAATATCTTTTCCTTGGTGCGATAGTCCTAAAATTTGGCCACGATATTCCTTGGGGTTTTAAGTTTGGAGTCTCTTTCTGGAGGTGATCGGTGAATTCTTTCAATGCCAATTTTGCCTTCTGATTCTCAAACATCAGGGCAATTCTCTTTCATGATTTCCTGGAAGATAGCATCCAGGTTCTTTTTTTCATCGTGGCTTTCAGGGAGTCCGATAATCCTTAAATTGTCTCTCCTGGATCTGTTTTCCAAGTCAGTTGTTTTTCCTAGGAGATATTTCATATTTTCTTCTATTTTTTCATTTTTTTGTTTTTGTTTAACTGATTCTTGAAGTCTTATTGAGTCATTTACTTCTATTTGTTCAATTTTAATTTTTAAAGTATTATTTCCTTCAGTTATCTTTTTTAGCTCCTTTTGTAGCTGGCCAATTGAATTTCTGGATTCAATGCATTCTTTTTCCATTTTGCCAGTTTTATTTTTCAGTGAATTGTTGTCTTTTTCCAATTCACCAATTTTGTTTTTCAGTGAATTGTTGTCTTTTTCCAATTCACCAATTTTGTTTTTCAGTTCACCATTTTTATTTTCCAGTGAATTGGTGATTTTTTCCAATTCACCAATTTTGTTTTTCAGTGAACTGTTTTCTTTTTCCAATTCACCAGTCCTATTTTCCAGTTTTTGATATTTCTGTTGCCCTGATCTCAATTTATTTCCCCATTCTTCTTCTAGCTCTCTTTTGAGATTCTTAATGCAATCATCCAGGTAAGCCTTCTGAAAGGGAGACCAACTTAAGTCTGCCTTTGTGGCTTCATCTGGGATTGTTTTCATAATGTCAGGATCTGGGGACTGTTCTATTTTTTCTCCGTAAAAGCTTTCTATGGTGAGAGCTCTCTTCTGCTTCTTGCTCATGATTTAAAGTTGGGATATTGGTCAAAAGCCGAGAAAACTGCAACAATTTGTATTTGCCCTGGGGCAGTTTGCCGAGTTGACTTCCGGTCTGAGGCTGGTCGGGCTAGATTCGCACTAGGACCACGTTTTCAGCTGTTCTCGATCCACCCCCTTCCAAAGGCAGATCTGCCAAAGCACCTGCCAGCAAGCAGAGCAAAGTGGCCCAGGCGTCTCCCAGGGGCTTCCTGGGTGCCCAGAATCCGCCCCTCTATCGCAGCCCTGACTTCCGCCCCGGCTGGAGTCCGATCTCGACCAGCGGCCGATTTCCCCTGAGGCTAACCTTCTCCGGAGTTCTTTCAAGGTAGATCTTATAGAAGTGCGTTGTAGTCCAAATGCTTGGCGAGGCCCTCACTCAGAAACCAGTTGGAAGGCTTACTTTGTCTGGGTTTGAGGGAATGTCGGAGGAGTTCACAGAGAAAGCTGTCCGCAGTTCGCCATCTTGGCTCTGCCCCCCTGAAAGGCAATTTTTATCACTATTCTGGTTTTATTGAAGTAAATCTTATGACTATAACTAATTAAGAGAAACCAATGTGAACCAAAAAAACCCCAGGATTATCTGCTGGAAAGATTTTTTTTCCCTTTCCCTAAATGACTACCTGGAAGTTTTCTTAGCAGTGTTAGATAAAAAAAAATGTGGTTTTCTAACAATGGTGTTTATTCAGTATTTTGGAAAGCTGTATATACTTTGGGACATTAAAGCAAAAAGTAGTTATAGTTTACTATTTGTCTCACCTTCAGTTGCAAAAAAAGTACTTATATATATGTCAGGCATTGTGCTGAGCTCTAGAGAGACAAATACAGAAGTGAAAGGATTGCTGCCTGTAGGGAGTCTGCTGAGGAGGAGAACAGGTACATTTGTAAGTGTATTCAAAGTAGATAACAGGGTTATTTGGAGTGAAAAAGGTCCAAATAACAACCTAGGGAATCAGGAGAGAGTTCATGTAGAAATTGATATATAAGCTAAGCTTTGAGGGAAATAAATGAGAAGTGGTTTTTTTTTTTTGTTTTGTTTTTGTTTTTACCATAGAGTATCTTTTAGACATATTTCTTGTATGATTTTTCTTGCACAAAAATGATAAGTGTGGAAATATGTATACATATATTCAAATTGTCAAGTATTTTAACATAATTAACATGTAGTGGATATCCTGCCATATAGGGGAGGGGTAGGGAATTGGGGGGAAAAATTTGTAACAGAAAGCTTTGTAAGGGTTAATGTTGAATTACCCATACATATGTTTTGCAAATAAAAAGTTTTAATAATAAAAAAGAGAGAGAGAAAAACAAATAATAGACATGTTTTTTGGTCAGTGAATTGGCTCTGTTCTTATAAACGTAGAGATCATAGACTTTCATAGATTTTAAAAATTGTATCTGGGTCATTTCTACCATAAAGTGTGTCCTAGATAAAATTGTATTGTGATTTAAACTGTGTTTCTTTTTTGTGTGTATGTGCCAGGTGGACTTCTGCATTGAGGCCTTTGGGACTACCAAACAGAAGCGAGCTTTGAGCTCTAGAAGAATGAACAAAGTTGGCAGTGAAACGTTAAACATTGCTGTGGCTAAAGCAGCTGAAAATATCATAGATGAAAAGGGTGTCACTGGTAAACAACAGGCACTTTGAAAATAGTTTGTGAAACTCACTTCTCTTTTTTTAATGATTATTTTCTTGATCCACTTTAGTTATATACTATATTTCACTGTTTATGTAAAAACATTTCATTTTATGTGGAGGACTTTCCTAAATTTTGAGTCATTGAAGTTTAGAGCAAAAATATTAACACTTGTGGGAGCTATAATCTGGAGAAATAGTCTAGGAATGTCTCTGAATCTTCAGGTAGACCTGAGTTCCTAGTAACAGAGAGTATAAGAGTCTAACTAAATGAAATCATTTAATTGATTTTTATTTAAGCATTTTTTTTTTTTTTGAAAAGCTCTTGTTAATGATGCATCCCAGGATGACCTACAAGATGAATCTGCTTATCTACCCCCGTGCCATGCTGATGGTGTCAAGCCAGAGGAAATTTATAAGTTTGAAGATCGTATCCTTTCTGGAGCAAGAGCCTTCTTGGTTTCAACAAGATGCCCTGATTTCACACAAATAGTAGAGTTGAGCTCATTGAGTGACTATAGGAATAGTAATAGTAATAACAGAAATAGAAAGTTCATAAAGCATTTAAAGGTTTACAGAATGCATTTTGTACATTAGCTACTTTGATCCTTACAACACCTTGTAAGGTAGGTACAGTTATTATGGTTTTTATTGTATAGATGAGGAAGCTGAGCTATGTAGAGGGTTAGTGATTTTTCCTTTGGTCACCAATTTATTAAATGCCAGGTTTTAATCCATATCTCTGGGTTCCAAATGGGCATTCTTTCCATTATACCTTGTTTCCCCAAAATAAGGGGCACATACAACATTCTGCCTTTCTCAGAACATTGGTTTGCTCCTTCCCCCAATACATTTAAGAGATTAAGAGCAAGTTCTAACATTAGTAAATGGCTCTTCTCAAAGTCACCAGTGAGTCTTTTAGTTGCCAGATGTGATGCCATTCTGCGTCCTCCTAAAGGCCTTTCTGCAGCATTTGACAGGTGACCAGTCCCACCTCCTCTGTCATTTCTCCCCTGTGGGTTTTCCCAACCTTGTTCTCTTAGCCTACCTGTCTGACCCTTCCTTTCAGTCTCCTTTGCTGGTTCATCTTCTGTATCATACTGACTATGAGGATGACTGTCCTGGCCCGCCCCCCGCTCTTTACTTTCTCTCTGACTTTATTGGCTGCCATGGCTTTCACTATCATCTCTTTGCAGATAGTTTCCACTTGTCAGTGTCCAGTCCCAGTCTCTCCTGTTCAGGCCCACACCACCAGCTTCCTGTTGTATCTTTCAGACTGGGTTTCTCAGAGGTATTCTAGTTTAAAAATATCCACAACAGAACTCATCCCCCCAAAACCAACTCCTCTTTTCAAATTCCCTGCCCTTCCCCTCCCCACCCATGGTTAATTGCCAAGTCTTCTTGAGTCCAACTTCAGAACACCTGCCCTAACTGTCACCCTCTCCAGTCCAATGGCCACTGTTTTGCCTACTCTGCTACTGTATAGCTTCCAGTTGTCTCCTTTCCTCAAGCCTCCCCTCTCCCCAGTCTGTCCACACACTTGCCAAAGGTGGAATTGCTAACACAAAAATCTGATGATTACTCCTCTACTCAGTCAACTCCAGGGACTCATTACCTCTAGAAGAAAATACAGACTCCTCTGTTTAAAATTAAGGACCTTCATGATCTGGCTCCAACCTGCCATTTTAGGCTTGTTCCATTACTCCCCTTCAGGCATTCTGCCAGTTTTCCTTTCATGCCATTCTTCACACACAACATCCCTTGTTTCCTTGCCTTCATATGGCTCTTCCCCAGGTCCAGGTTCCCAAAATATTTCCTTGAAACCTTAAGTGCCACCTTCTGCATGAGGCTTTTCTGATTCCCTTCAGCTGCCAGTGCCTCCCTCCAGCCCCTTGCTGTTTTTTATCTTTTACATCAGAATTATATGGATACATGTGGTCTTTTCCCCTTCCCCTCAGTAACTCAGTAGCTTTCCTCTCAGAGACTCCCCCTTGAGAGCAGAGACTTTTTTTTTCTTTGTATCTTAAAAGCCTAGCACAGTACCTAGTACGCAGTAGTTAATAAATGCTTGTTGGTTTATTGATAGATACAGAGCCAATTTATAGCCTTTAATTGATACATTGAGAAGACTAAAACCTTTCTGACCCAGAAAGCACTTTGGAAATCATCTAATGTAGAGTTTGACTTGGCCAAGGTCACACAGCTCCATAGAGACAGAAGTGGAATGAGGGCAAATATCTTCTGATGGCTTCCCTGATCATGACAGCATCTTGAACAATAGAAGGATGAAGGACAACTTGGTCATATAGTAGGTATTCCATATTGAATGAAGCTTGTCATTATTTCTAGAGTTTGGGAACTGCTCATATGTTCGGAGAAATCTTTGCTTTCTGCCTTTGTGATTAGCAGTTTCTTTTAAGTCATTTACTATAGCAAATTTTGTGAGGAAGCAGTTTTTTGTAAGTTTGATATGATAGTGAATCTAGAAAATATATTTTTTTCCACTTCAGTTTTAGTAATATCACCCAGGACAGGTCTATTTTTCAAAATAAAGCTTTGTTGGTACTCTGTTCAACTATTTTTCAAAATAAAGCTTTGTTGGTACTCTGTCCAACAACCAGAAATCTTTTTTGTTACTCCATAATATTTTGTTTTTCATAATACATGTAAAGATAATTTTCAACATTCATTTTTATAAGGCTGGATTCCAAATTTTTCTCCCTTTCCCTTCTTCCTTCCCAAGAACAAGTGATCTGATACCCTTTGTATCTTAAGGGATATCTTCTTATTATAATTTAATATCTTTTCTATTTGTTTTCTTTCCTGGCAGTTGACATAGGGAATTATGTTTTACTTTCAATAGACCTTCACATACTCGCTGCTAATTTTAAAATAATTTTTTTTTTAAGCAAGCAACTGTACCTTTCCCTTTAAGCATTATTTTCTATTTCTTTTATTCACAGCCTATTCAGTTTTTTTTTGCTTTTTTATTAAAGCTTCTTATTTTCAAAACATATGCATAGATAATTAATATTCACCCTTGCAAAACCTTGTGTTCCAATTTTTTTCCCTCCCTTTCCCCCACCTCCTCCCCTACATGGCAAGTAATCCAGTATATGTTAAACATGTGCAATTCTTTTTTTTTTTTTTTATAAAGCTTTTTATTTACAAAACATATGAGTGACCTTTCAACATTGACCTTTGCAAAAAAACTTTTTTTTTCCCAAGCTTTTCCTTTCCTTCCCCCCACCCCCCACCCCTAGATGACAGGTAATCTAATACATGCTAGATAGGATAAATTATATGACAAATACAATACATGTATACATATCTATACAGTTATCTTACTGATGTGCAATTCTTCTAAACATATTTCCAAAAATATTTTACTGCACAAGAAAATTCAGATTAAAAATGAAAAAGAAATGAGAGAAAACAAAATGCAAGCAAACAACAACAAAAAAAGTGAAAATGCTATGTTGTGGTCTACACTCAGTCCCCACAGTCCTCTCTCTGAGTACAGATGACTCTCTCCATCCCATTGGAACACAGCCTATTTGTTAGCTCTCCTTGTTTAATGTGAGTAGAAGATCTTTGTAGATAACGTTATTCCAAATAATCTTGGAGACCAAGATCCATAAATTGCTGTATATTTTTATGAAATTTGTATTAAACTCCACTCAATGAGTCATAGTTTGAGAAATGTCTAGGCTTTACGATGGATTACAAAGAATCCTAAATTAGGAGTTGGTGCTATAGCTCTTCCACTTATGACCATTACAGCCTCTCTAAACCTTAGTCTCATTGTTTAGAAAAATGAGGGTAAAACCAGCTCCGATCTCAGTCTGTTGTGAATGTCAAATGAAATCATGTCTACAGAGGCCATTTATAACCCTGATGAATTTACCCCAGTACTTAAAGCCAGATTTTAGACCATCAACAAGACTAATTTTTTTTTTCCTGTTCTATGTTTGGTTTTGAGTTAGTTCCTTAACAAACTGTTAGTTCTTTCTCCTGCTGAATTCAAAGCACTTGAGGTCCCATCTGCAGGTCTAAAGAATGTTACATCTGAAGAAATAGTGAAAATGATGGAAGAGAACAGGTAAGAAAGACCTATAATGGAACAAAAGTGGAAATAAAAGGTTTTGGATAAAAGCAAAAGTGGAAATCCAGCCAGTGAGACTAGACAAGAAAGTAATGGCATGTTAAACACATTTATAGAAACTTGTTGGAAAGCTTGACTGTCACTGAGAACATTGGCCCTGATTCTGAAACTGGTGGTATATTTTCCAGAATAATTTAACCAGGACACACTACCCTCCAAATTCTCAGTTTCTGGCAACTCCTGCCTGACTGGTTGTCCTGGGACCAGCTCAGACAGTGTGCAGATTCTCCTCCACAAAAGGCGAGTTTTATGGCCGTGTCTGCTCACAAGATGCTCTTCTTATACAGCCTGTCTCCCATCCTGAGTCAGTTATGGGTTCTTTGAGTAACTGTACTGATCTAAGGATAGACAGGTTGACTCAGGGCCCAAAACACAATGAGGGCAATATATTTTCTGGGGTTTTGTTACTATTGTTGTTTTGTTACTTGTTTATTTTGATTTGGTTTAGTTTTTTTTATGAGAGCCAGTTGGGTCACATAATTACTGTTAAGTGTCTGAGTTGGATTTGAACTTGGGTCTTCCCAACTCCATGGTCAGTGCTCTATGCACTGTGTCATCTCTGTTGCCCCATTTTTTTTTGTTTGTTTGTTTTGAGAGTATCATATTTTAAAAAAACTTTTTAATAAAGTATATAATAAATAATAAAATAAATTCATAAAATAAAATTTATTTGTTTATTTAGTTTTAAATATCAGAAAACTCCACTTACTTTGGCACAGTGATGTTTATTTTTGTGATGCATCAAGGCATTTGTGTTACAGTGAAGACTTCCCTAATGGACCACATCACCTGGGGAGGTATAGACTTCCTGCTTTAGCCCAGGATGCTAACCTAACATTCTTAAGCCAGAATTCTAACAAACCTCTTTCTGGCTGTGGTTCAGGCCTCAGTTTTTATTCCCTTATGATGGTAGATGACATGCAAAGTAAGTAAACCAGTGAAGCGCATGGTATTTTTCCCTTTAGTGAGTGCTGACTAAAGATTTATTGAATGAACTGGGTGACTGTGAATTTACAAGCTGGGATGTGGTTTTAAAAAAAAAAAAAAAAACTCCTCATCCCCCTGCAGGAGCCATTTCCCAGGATGATGTGCTGGGATGAAGCTCCTGCACATTTCTTTTCTTTTTTTTTTTTTTTAATTAAAGCTTTTTATTTGCATAACATATGTATAGGTAGTTCCTCAGCATTGATCTTTACAAAGCTTTCCATTACAAATTTTACCCCCAGTCCCCTCCCCTCCCCTAGATGGCAGGAAGTCTACTACATGTTAATTATGTTAAAATACTTGACGAGTTGTTGCTGCACATTTCATTCTTGAGCAATGCTTTGCTGCCTCTTGAGTTGACTGAGTCTCTCTCTCTCTCTGGCTTTTTTTTTTTAGCTATTGTCCCTTTGTCATAGAAGCATTGAAGAACTTGCCCTTAGATGAGGAGAGCCGGGATCGCAAGGCTCGCTGTCTGTGGTTTTTAAATATCCTCATCAAATTCAGATCCCAGACTGTGATTAGGAAGAAGAGTAAGTACACAAATGGGAACTATTATATTTCATTTTTCATTGTTTTCTAATCAGAAGAACATTTCCAGCAAGGAAATAAGTCTGTCACTCTTGCTCTTTGCTGTACATATCTCAGTAAAATTATTAAGCTATTATTAGCTACATGAGGGAACTGTACAATTCATTTCAGCTATTCTGCTGGGTGACATCAAAGTTTATAATACATCCTAATTCTGAGTGTCCTAAAAGAAATTTACTGTATTATTAGAATAGTGCCAGAAAGAAAAAAAAATGGTCTTATGTAAAAAAAGTTCTTTTTTAGTATGTGTATTATATAGAAAGATGAAAATTATTTTGTTGTTTTGAAAGGTAAAAAGTAATATCAAAACTAGAACAAGTAGCATTTTCTTTCTTTTTTTGAATTTAGAATATCCAGGCTGCTTTTGAAAAGAATTTCAGGTGAATTATATAGTGAACTTTATATTGAAGATAAGGGGGGGGAGAAATTATTCATATAGTCTCCCTATTGAACTTATTTTATACCTAGATTGATAAATTATATTCATCACATGTGCATAATCTTGTCTAAATTTGTTTTTGTCTTTTGTTTTATTATATATGTCAAGTTAACAAATATTTAAGTGCCTGTTGTATCCTGAGCACATTATCTCTTCTCTGCCTTTATCATTTTCTGTCAGAAAATTTTTCTTTTGATATTTTCACATTTACTTGTCTATAACATAAATGAAAGCTTTATAACTTTGATTTTTCAATAATCTATGAGCACATGATGAGTGGTGCTCTCTCACATGGTACAGGCCACAGCTTTCAGTTGTTAACTTATGTGCCATGTTTATCTCTAAATCTTTCAATAAGGATCCATGTGGTTCTTTCATGGGTGCTTGATTCATACTGCTGGTAATCCTATTACTTGACCAGCCCTTGCCTCCTTGTGCTTTTTGATGTTCTTGATGGTGCCAATCATCATTGGTTAACATGCTATACTTTTTATGCTCAACAGATATCTTTTTGTTTAGGTCAAATAAATTAAAATTTATTTCTGTTGATTACATTTTATATCCATTTTGTCCTTCATATTTTCTTGCATGTGAAGATACTTTTGAAGCTGTTTTGTTTTAAAACTATATTTTGAATATTGATTTCTTTTGATATTTGTTATAATGATTTAACTCCAGTTTGGCCTTGGAGTTCATAATAAGACATAGTTTTTTGTTTGTTTATTTGTTGTCTTTGAGCCTGTGATTTCTGGAGTTCCTAGATGAGGAAATTTTCTCCACTAAAACAATATGGCAACTGCTGGACAACTTAGCATCTTAGAGTTTCCTGGAGACATCAGTTTGTATGTTTGGTCTGTTAGCAAACACTTATTAAAAAGTGTTAGCAAACACTTATTAAATACCTTCAATGTGCCAGGTAACATGTTAGTTGTTAGGGATATGAAAGTCAAAAAAAAAAGAAACAAACAAACAAACAAACAAATCCCTGGTCTTAGATTTTTTTTAGGAGTACAAGTATGAACACAAAATAAATATAAGAAAGTGTGAGGAGTGAGGGGACAGTGGCATTTGGAGGAATCAGGAAAGACTTCCTATGAAGGAGATAAGAACATCTGTGAGATACAGGTGAGAAGGGAGGGCATTCCAGGCTTGGAGATGGCTAGTGTCCAAGCACAGAGAAGGCCACAAGGAAGCACTGAGAGAAGGTGTCTAGACCATAGATAATTACAACAGCCTCCTAACTGAACTCCCGACTTCTCAATTCTCTCCTTTCTAATCCATTCTCCTCACAATTCTCAAAATAAGATTCTTTTTTTTTAATTTGCATAACATATGTGTGGGTAATTCTTCAACAATAACCCTTACATAGCTTTCTGTTACAAATTTTCCCCCCAACTCCCCACCCCTCCCCTAGATGGCAGGATATCCACTACATGTTAATTATGTTAAAATATTGGCAAATCGAATATATGTATATATATTTCCAAACTTATCATTGTTGTGCAAGAAAAATCTTATCTACACAAAAAATATATCAGATAAAGGAAACACAATGTAAGCAAACATCAATCAAGGAGTATGAGAATGTTATGTTGTGGTCCACATTTCACATCCCTCTCTCTGGGTGTATATGGCTTTCTTCAGTGAACAATTGGAGGTGGTTTGAAACATTTCATTGTTGAAGAGAGCCATGTCCATCAGAATTGATCGTCATATAGTACTGTTGTTGCCGTGTATAATGATCTCCTGGTTCTGCTCATTTCACTCAGCATCAGTTCATGTAAGTCTCTCCAGGCCTCTCTGAAATCATCTTGCTGGTCATTTCTTACAGAACAATAATATTCCATAATATTCATATACCATAATTTATTCAGCCATTCTCCAATTGAAGGGCATCTATTCAATTTCCAGTTTCTAGCTACTACAAAAAGGGCTGCCACAAACATTCTTGCACATGTGGGTCCTTTTCCTTCCTTTATGATTTCTTTGGGATATAAGCCCAATAGAAATGCTGCTGGGTCAAAGGGTATGCACAGTTTGATAACTTTTTGAGCATAGCTCCAAATTGTTCTCCAGAATGGCTGTATCCGTTCACAGCTCCACCAACAATGCATCAGTGTCCCGGCCCTCCCACAACCCCTCCAACATTCATCATTAACTTTTCCTGTCATTTTAGCCAATCTGACAGGTGTGAAGTGGTATCTCAGGGTTGTCTTGATTTGCATTTCTCTGATCAATAGTGATTTGGAGCACCTTTTCATATGACTATAAATAGTTTTAATTTCATCCTCTGAAAATTGTCTGTTCATATCCTTTGACCATTTATTGATTGGAGAATGGCTTGAATTTTTATAAATATGAGACAATTCTCTATATATTTTAGAGATGAGACCTTTATCAGAACCCTTAAATGTAAAGGTGATTTCCCAATTTATTGCTTCCCTCCTAATCTTGTCTGCATTGATTTTGTTTGTACAAAAACTTTTTAACTTAATATAGTCAAAGTTATCTATCTGGTTTTCAATTAAGAGTTCCAGTTCTTCTTTGGACATAAATTTATTCCATCTCCATAGGTCTGAGAGGTAAACTATATTACATTCCTCTAATTTACTTATAGTGTCACTCTTTATATCCAGATCATGAACCCATTTAGATCTTATCTTGGTATGTGGTGTTAGATGTGGGTCAAGCCCTAATTTCTTCCACGCTAGTTTCCAGTTTTCCCAGCAGTTTTTGTCAAATAGTGAATACTTATCCCAAAAGCTGGGGTCTTTGGGTTTATCAAAGACTAAATTGTATAGTTATTGCCTAGTTTGTCTTGTGATTCTATCCTATTCCACTGATCGACTACTCTGTTTCTTAGCCAGTACCAAATGGTTTTGATGACCGCTGCTTTGTAATATAGTTTTAGATTTGGTACAGCAAGTCCACCATCGCCAGCCTTTTTTTTCATTAATCCCCTTGAAATTCTTGACCTTTTGTTTTTCCAAATGAACTTTGCTACTATTTTCAAAATAAGATTCTTAAAGGGCAAGTCTGACCAAGTTATTCTCTTGCTCAAGACTCTTAGGTTGCTTCCTATAAAACAGGATAAAAGACAAACTTTTTAACTTGAAAAGCCTTTCACAGTCTGGCTCCGTCTGTCTTTTGGGACTGTTATACATTCCTGGCTTGTATGCATTCTTTGTTCTGGCAAAACTGACCTTCCAGGTTCCCTTAACTCAGCATTTCATCACTATGTCTTTGTAAGGTATCTTCCCTATACCGGGAATATATTTTGACTTGCCCAGGGTCACACAGCTAGGGAATGTTGTATCTGAGATCACATTTGAACTCAGGTCCTCATGACTTCAGGGCTGGTGCTCTATCCACTGCGCCCCCTAGCTGCCCCACATTATAACTTTCTTAAAGTAATAAAAGAATTATAATCAGTATTCACAAGTATGTAATTAATCATATCAAGTATGGAGGGAAATCTTTACTTTAGAATCCCACATTTAAGCTATTTAATTTTTGGTTGAGTAGATGAAAATAGTAAACTTTTTTTTTTTTTAATTTTACTGGACTTATGATTTCATTGGTATGTGAAGCTCCCAGTGAGGAAACCTATGCTAGTCTGCAGAAATTTGTTTGCAGAGTTGCCTACTATCCTAAGTGGTTAATCAATTAGCTGGAGGACACACATCCAAATTGTGGCAGAGGCAGGCCTTGGAATCAAAAAATTTAGAGGCTGGCTTTTTGCTTGCATCCTGATATCCATTTTTTAAATTAAATTTTTAAATTTCAGATCTGCATTCTCTTCTTTCTACCTTCCCATTCACAAAGTGAGGGGAAAAAAAAATCTGTTACAATTATACAGAGTTAAGCCAGACAAATTCCCACATTGGCAATACCTGACATAAATTTTAACAAAATAAAAATAAACCAAAAAAAAAAAAAAGTTTTCCTTATGTACCTTTCAAAATCAGAATATTTATTTACTCTGCCTTCAATTTTGTATTTTGTCTTTTTTTAAAAAATCTCATTTTGCAGATCTTTTAATCTTCATATAAATCATTCTGTATTTCCCTATAATTTTTTTATTTTTTATGGTGTTGTCATATTTTTTTATATTAACAGGATAACAGTCATTCCCCAGTTGTTAGGCATATTATAAATAAAGTTGACATGAATGTTTTTGTTTTTGTTTTTGTTTTTCTTTTTGCTGAGGCAATTGGGGTTAAGTAACTTGCCCAGGGTCACACAGCTAGGAAGTGTCTGAGACCAGATTTGAACTCAGGTCGTCCTGAGTTCAGGGCTGGTGCTCTATCCACTGCGCCACCTAGCTGCCCCAACATGAATGTTTTTTAACAGATAGATTTTTGATAGCTTTAGGATCATATTAACATTAGGATCACTAGATCAAAGGATATATCAGCTTTGTGAACTTTTATGGCATATTGCCAGATCACTCTCCAAAAAACTTTGGTCTCCTGCTCCACATATAATTTAATTGAAGGCTCATTTCCTATAACATGGAATTATATAACCTTTTGTGGATTTTTGGCAGTATAATGACTGCAGTATGGAATCTTGGGTTTAGTTTGGCTTGATTTTTTTATGCAACTTTCTCCAGTTATTAGAAAATTTAAACAGCTTGTTATTGGTTTTTAGCAAAGGCTTTTTTTATCATAAAAATTGTATATTTATATTCTTTGTTCTATATGTAATTATAATCATAGACTTTGATCATTTCCTTAAAATTTCTGGATGTCAGGATGATATATTTTCCACAATAATATTTTCCCAGTATAATTTTGTATTATTTTAGGTGTTCCTTTTTGCCTGACCAAAAAATCCTTTGATTTTTGTCTCCAGTAATTGCTACATTTCCATGTGGATTTTGTTATGATGTTATATAATATAATATTATATATTATGCAATACCTATTTCTGTGAAATAACTATTGGTATAATAAATTTGGGCAATATTTTATTTTTTTTTTCTGTATTTATTAGGAAGATGAGACCAATGAGTTATATCAGTATTCCTGTAAGGGAAAGTGAAGGAGACAGAGTGAGAGATTTTTGTAGGAAAAAAATTAAGAAAGACTTAATAACTATGAGGCAGGGTAGTGTGAGGAATGATAAAAAGTCAAAGACAAATCAGATTATGAACCGAAGGGACTGAAAGTATGGTGGCATCCTCCATAGAAATGAGGAGGTCTAGAGGAGGGATGGATTTGGCAGTAAGGCTAATGAGTTCTGTTCTGGATATGTTGAATTTGAGGTGCTAGTGGAACATGTCTGCCTGAAGGTATTATTTATTCATTTCAGAACATCTCTTGGGATGTTTTTTTTTAAATTTTTTTTTTAAATTTTATTTTATTCGCATAACATATGTGTGGGTAATTCTTCAACAATAACCCTTACATAGCTTTCCGTTACAAATTTTTCCCCCCAACTCCCCACCCCTCCCCTAGATGGCAGGATATCCACTACATGTTAATTATGTTAAAATATTGGCAAATCGAATATATGTATACATATTTCCAAACTTATCATTGTTGTGCAAGAAAAATCTACACAAATGATATATCAGATAAAGGAAACACAATGTAAGCAAACATCAATCAAGGAAGGGGATATTTTATATTGTTTCTATTTTTGTATGTATCACTTCTTGGTCCTTTAGATTTTCAGTTGATAGTATTTGATTTCAAAGTGGTAGTGAGCTTTGTTTTATTTATTTTGTTTTTATTAATTATTTATTTTTTACTTTTTTTATCTTTTGGTGAAAATTTTAAAATATACTTACATCTTTTTATTTTTACATTATATAGTTTTCCCATGGTATACTTTACCAAATTCTTTAAAGAAAACCATCTGTTATGATAAAAAATTCTCAAAAATAAGAAAGAAAACAAGTTTCTCAAAACTAACCAGCATGAGTGAATTTAAAAAAAAAAATTGTCAAGTACTTATTGTATACCTGTCATTTTACTTAGTCTTCAAAATACAATTTAAAAAAAAAAGAGAGAGAGAGATAGTTCCTGCCTTTAAGGAGCTTACATATATAGAAATTAGGGTGTTATATGCAATATTCTACATCCATGATCCTCCAGTTTCTTCAGAGAATCAGAGAGGGTCTTCTCATATCCCTTCTTTAGAGTCAAGCTTGGTTATTATAATTTTGCTTGGTTTGTTCTTTTGACTTACATTGATCTAGTCTTGTGAATATTGTTTTCCTGATTCTGCTTACTTCATTTTGCATTATTTCATATTCAGCTTTCCATGCTTCTTTGTTTTTTGTTAAAAATGTAATAATTATTACCTTGTATTAGTCATTTTTCTTTTTTGTTTTTTGAGAGCAGTTTAAAGACTTGGGCTCCTTTATAACTACGTATTCTATAGCATAAAATTTTAGAAAGAAAACTAAACAATGTCTCAAAACTTTTCATTTTAGATTCACTGGGACCTGATGTGCCACATATTATTAATACCAAACTCCTCAAGAATTTTACTAGTTTGACTTACAATAATGGCAGGTAAAGAAAAATGTTTATTTGATATATTTCTATGAATAGTGGTTTTAGGGAAGAAGAGCAGCATATTGCACATACAACACAATTTGATTTAAAATTGACTTAATAGTCTAACCAGTTTAACAGTATAGCTTGTCTTTTCAATATTGGTAACCAGCTCATAGATCTTTTGCTCATTAATTTGCACAATTTTTAAAAAATGTATCCCAAACTTCAAAAGTAGAGAATTCCAGTGAAGCCAACCAACTTCCATGGGGTTGAAGGTACATACTGTGGAATTCTTTGCTCCAACATTGGAAAAATTTTTGGCAAGAGAGGGATAGAACCCTGTGTGTGATAATGCTATATTACACCATAACATACTATAACTTCTATGTTGTATTGTAATTATAATAAATGCTGATGGTCTTAAATATTGTCACAGTTCTTACATGCCATCTTTACCTCTTGATTGAAGTGAAGTTTGAGATAAGCAAACACTTCAGTGTTTATTTTTATTTGGGTGCCTTTAAAAGCAAAGTGCCTTATAACTTTAAAATGATGAGCGAATTATTTTCCTTTTAATTAAGAAACATAAAACAAATAAGAACTCAGGGTGAAATTTTAAAATTTTATTTTCAGTTAAAAAAGGTTTTTTTTAATCTAATTTATCCTAAAACTCCACAGCTTACGGAACTTAATTTCTGAATCAATGAAAGCTAAAATAACAGCCTATGCTATTGCATTGGCTTTGCATATTAATGATTTCCAGACTGACCTAACGATGTTACAGAGAGACATGAAACTCAGTGAAAAAAGGTGAGTTTAATAACCTTTCAGTATATGGTCTTTTATTCTGCAACAGTGTCATTTAAAAGTGTTTTATTGATATTTTTACATTATTTTCATTGTTTAATATAACTCCAAACCCAAAGGACTATCCAATATTGTTGTGTGCTTTCTAGAGCCCCCAAGTTGGGGTGACAAAATATACTATGCTTTTTAGAGCCTCTACATTGGGGTGAATTAAAATATCTCTGGAGGATCTCAGGACCGGCCTGAGTCCTTGGTCTTAGCAGAGGAATGATGGGGCTGAGATCTACAAGTTTGGTCAAAGATGGAGTTCGTTTATTCCAAATTCCCTCCGCCTTGTATACCCTAATACCCTTATATAACCAAAGCAACACTGTGCATGCGCTAACTATATACTACTGTGCATGTGGGAACACATAAACAACTTGCTATTGTATGTAGATGACTCTTTGCTTCTCAGTATTACACTGCTTCAACTACAACACAGATTGTCACAGTCTCCAGACTTGTCAGGAAGGCTGAGAGCCCTTAGGGGAGATGGGAAGCCGAACCAGACATTGTCAGCAGCCTTTCTCTGGGCTGAAGGGTCTTATACCTCATCCAGAGTTCCCCTGCTATCTGTGACCCTCTACACAATATAATAAAGCATTAAAAAGGTGATTAAAAATCATTTTGAGGAAAACACGTATTGTGTTCCATACTCATAAACTCTCAACCCTTTGCAGAATTGAAAAAACATACATCTTAAAATCTCTAAAGCAAAACTTGGTAATTATACTTATGGTGGGCTTTTTGTTTTTGTTTTGTTTTCTTTCCATTTACATTGTTGTAATCACTGTGTATTGTTTGCCTGGCTCTGAGTCCTTAAAATTAAAAAATATTCCATGGCATTCTTGTTGTGCTATTTTTTTTTTAGTTATCCCTCAATCTCGTAGATTTTACTTGAGGCCAAGGAGAGGGGGAAAGGTGAATCTTAGATTAGGTTTCACTCTAGCCTCTGAATTTTCATCCAGATGATCAGATTTGCCATTATAATGGTGTGAAACTTGGAAAGTTGAAGATCAGTAGATATCTGCCATTTTAAGAAACAACAAATATGAAGATTATAGAAGAGCATGGGAAGGTTTAATATGAACCAATACAAAGTGAAGAACCAAGAAAACAATGTCCCTGGTGATCATAGCAATATAAATGGAAAGAAAACCAAAAAAATAAAAATTCCTTGACATAAAAATGAATTGCCTGTGTTATTTCCAAAGGTGAAAGGTGACTTGAGATCTGCTTAAAATAACAAAATAGTATCTCATTTCAGTGACAACCCCAGTAGTTGAAAATCTTTGGTCAAAACTGTGAACTGCCTTTAAGGTGTTACTGTAGATGATCTAGGAAGGACTCAGCAATGGAAGCCTGATAAATCAGTGATGTTAAGTGGTGCCCCCGAACTGACTTTATTATGTTTTTTCCCTTAGGATAATTGAAATTGCAAAAGCCATGAGATTGAAAATTTCTAAAAAGAAGTTGTCTTTGGAATCTGGAGGTGAAGAGGACCACAAAATGGGAATTTTGTCCATCCCCCTACCTGCCTTACCACGCCAAAAAAGGACTTAAAAGCACATTGAGAATTGGGGTTTCAGGGCAAACTGCCAGACCAAATAGTAGAAATCCCAGCCTCCCTCAGATTGGCCTCTATTTCCTGATGCCACTGATATATTTCTTTTTTTCAAGAAGCTATTTGCTTTTCTATATAGCCAGAGACAAGCATCTTGGTCTTGTGGAGCAGATTATTTATAAAAATGGTAAATTAAATGATATCTTGCTTGGGTTTCATTTTGTTCTTATGATTTATATTTTACTTTTATCCTTCATATTTTCATGTTCAATTATTCTGAATGGGAGATTTAGGGGAAGTTAGCTCGATAATCTCTTCAAGGAACGACATAGAACCACTATCTGTGGAGGCAGTGCCATAATCCATCTTCTTCATATTGATTATTACCCCTTGATTTTCATGGCTCTTTATTAACATCTATTCTTTGCTAACTTTGTCTTCTTCAGCAGAAACTAGCAAGTGAAAAACCTCAAATGGATCTTTTTATGTCACTGAACTGCACAAAGTGGAGAAAGAAAAAAAAAAAACCCAATAAACAGTAACAGAGATGAAAATATTATGCTTTGATCCACATTCAGTCCTCAAAGTCCTCTCTCTGGATGCAGTTGTCTGTCTCCACAGTACCATTGGAACTGGTCTGAATCACCTCATGTTGAAAAGAACCAGGTCCATCAGAATTGATCATCACAATCTCCTTGTTGCCATATACAGTGTTCTGGTTCTACTCATTTCACTCAGCATCAGTTCATCTAAGTCTCTCCAGGCCTCTCTGAAATCATCCTTGTGATCATTTCTAATAGAATAATAATGTTCTATAACATTCATATATTATAACTTATTTAGCCATTCTCTAACCAATGGGCATCCACTCAGTTTCCAGTTCCTTACCATTACAAAAAGAGCTGCTACAAACATTTTTGCACATGTGCGTCCTTTTCCCTTTTTTATGACCTCTTTGGGATCCAGGCCCAATAGAAACACTGCTGGATCAAAGAGTATGCACAATTGTACAGCCCTTTAAGAGAAATGGCATTTTAAAATCATTAACTACAGAAAACCTAAGAACTCTGCAGTAGACATTAGATAAAGTAGACAAAGATAAAGTATATATGTATGTCTACATATATATATGTAATGTATATATCAATAATATTTCTATAGGATTAGCATATATATTATAGTGTATATATATTATTAGCATATATATGCTCTCTATGATGCATATATCTACATATGTATGTGCATATATATACCCATGTATGTGTGTGTGTGTGTGTGTGTGTTTAGTGCTTACTATGTGCCTGACACTTTAAAATTCTCATTTGATTCTCATAATCATCTTGGGAGATAAATGCTGGTACAGATATGGATATAGATATAGATGAACTTATCTATATCTACACATATATACATACACACAAAAGTTTGTAACATATTCATAAAAATGTATATATACATATATATCTGAAAAAAAATTTTTTTAAAAAGCAACCCCTATTATTTAGCCAGTGACCTTCTGCCAAACCATTCCTGTTTTACTTTCCTGCCCAATCAGCTTAAAAATCTGGACCTTAGTGAGGTAGCTAGATAGTGCAGTGGATAGAGCATCAGCCCTGACATTAGGAGAACCTCAGACACTTAACACTTCCTAGCTATGTGACCCTGGGCAAGTGGGTTAATAAAAGGGTTCAAAAACCCCATTTGGGATTTTTTTGGTGAAGGTACTGGAGTGGTTGAGCATTTCCTTCTCCAGCTCATTTGGAGGAAACTGAGGCAAACAGGGTTAAGTGACTTGCCCAGGGTCACATAGCTGGGAATGTTTGCGGCCAGATTTGAACTCATGAAGATGAGTCTTCCTTACTCCAAGCACAATACTCTGTCCACTAGGTATCCAATGAAACTACCTTCTCATGTTTGCCATTGAATCCCCAATAATCACAGATTTAACAAAAAAAAATTTTTACTATAAAACCTACTTGTGGGTCATCCCATGGCTGCTACCTTCTTTGAGTCAACCTGCTACAGCACTCTGCCTTATTGTGTCTTTTCCCTTCCCCCATGCCGTGTAGTATCTTCCCCCAACCCCACTTCTCCTCCTTACAGCTAACTCACTGAGGGTGCTAAGTCCCTTTTAGGATTTAGCCTGCCGGCTAAGAGCATTCCCCAACCTTTTGGGGTGCTCCCTTTCTACTGGATAATTTGAGTTCCACTGAGGAACTTTTCTTTCATATGTTCTCTCACTTTATTTCATATTTACTAATCCCAGTGTCTATTGTATCCCTTCATTTTGTAATCTCTTCCCTAAATAAATCTACCTTTTGCCAAAGAGAACAGCCATTGTGAATTCTTCATGTGACTGAACCCCAACTTTTGGTGCCTGCCATCATTTGGTGACAAACCCCACATCATAGATCTCATCACCAAGGTACAAAACAAATATACAAACAGCTTATTCTCCCAACATACAGGAGGTATGATCACCTCCAGCCCCAGATTCTGGGGAGGACAAGGAGATTAGCTTTATAGCTTAGCTCATTTCCTATAGATCACAGTCCCAGTTCCAATTCCAAAACCCCACCTCTGGCTCAAGTCCTAGACACACTGACTTCTCAGGGTTTCCATGACAGGCTTCCTGGCTTGCACCCACTATTCCTCCAGCAATCCTGACTCCAAGATCAAGTCTCAAACTTCTGCTTTCTGTGGAAATGCAGAAAAATAAAACAAAACAGAAACAAATGTCTACAGGTCCATGGGGAAAGAGGGGGAGCAGAAGAAGGAAGTCCTATTCTCACTAGTTCAGCTCATGGTGCTCACACTGTGGGTGAACTGGGATCTTCATCCACAGGACAAAGCAGGGAAAAATGGCAGAGGTGAGCAGAGGATGATCACTCTCAATATGGGCAAAATCATAGGAAGTTACACCCACCCACACAGTAAGGGACACAGTGGCCCTGGTGAAGCAATCTGGACATGTTCCAAAGGCTCTAAGACCTTTGTCTGCTTCTGCAAACTCCTTGTTAGGGGAACAGGTGTGCTTAGTCAAGTCCATGTTACATAGGAGTAAGAGGATTTGGGAAAGGCTTCCTAAAGAAGGTGAGATTTTAGTTGGGACTTAAAGGAAGCCAGGAAGAAAAAATAACTTTTCATGATGTTTTCTCTGCCCTTGTATTACCACATGCTGCCTACTATAAGCATCTGAGAACAGACCATCTTCAACCTTCCTCACTCCTAAGGGTTCAGGCAGGTGGGGATGGGAGCTACTGCTGAAAAACCTTATCTGTTATGTCCTTAGTTCTCACTGAACCTGCAAGAGTGAGGGCACCTATTCTAGTTCTTGGAATTGAGTTTAGAAACCCATTCAGTCTGGTATGTAATAGCAGAAGTAACTCTGCCCTGGGTCACTCATGACTGCCATTTGTGCAAATGATGCTTTTGCCTTTCTGTCACCAATAAAAGCCCAGAAGGGTGCCACCGATGAGCAAGAATGTGTGGATACCAGTCCTGCAAGGCTGCCACCAACCTAGGGAGCATTGTGGCACAGGGATAGAGTGCTGGTTCTTCTGGACTCCAGAAGAGTCTGGTTCAGAAGTGATCTCCAATGTTTCCTACCTGTGAGAGTGAAAATGAGCAGGACGATTTATATTAATAACAACATTGTTAAGAAAATAAGTCACAGGAAGCAAAAAAGAAAGGTTTAAAAACTCTGATCAACATGGTTCTGATGAGGTCCAGAGTAACTGGGCAGGTTGGCAAAGAATGAAATATTGCCCTGAGGCAAGGAGGGAGGGACACTGATGGGATCAGATGACCCTCCAGGTCTCATCTTCTGTGATCATCCTGGGTATCCTCACCTTGCTATGTCCAGTCAGAAGTCCAAGTTATGGGAAGTCCCTAAGGTTAAATTTCCCCCATAAATCCATCAAGGCTCATCACCATCTTGGCTGAGCTCCTTGACACTGCTACATGGTGTCCATCCCCTTCCTCTCCCTGATGTCTCCCGGTGTCTCTCCTCTCACTCCACCATACCTCAAATGTCTTCTTCCTTATAGCCAATTAACTCTTTTAGGATTAGGGAACTTTTCTTTTCAATCATTAATTGTTAAAAACGCTTTCCTTGCTAATTATGTCCTCCTACTCTTTCACATTTACCTTTCTTGGAATCTATTATATCCCTTCATTTTGTCTGTTACCTCTTCTTCTAAAGAAATCTACCTTTTGACAAAGAGAATGGCCATTGCGAATTCTTCACATGGCCAAATCCCAATATTTGGTGCCACAAATGTTGAACCCCAAATACATCATTTGAAACCAGGAATTGCTCTCCTCAATCACATCAATTCCCAAGTTCTGAGGATGAAGAATGTTATCTACCTTCAAATAGAGGCGACAGACTTGATATTCAGTATGAGATGTTTTTGGATGTGGCCAATGTAGAATTTTGTTTTGCTATGCCTTATTGATGTGCCTATTTATATTTTGTTTTTCTTTCTTTTCTCAGGGGGTGGGGGTGGGGAGGAAAAAAGCTTGTTGAACTTTTTTTATTAAAGCTTTTTATTTTCAAAATATATGCATGGACAATTTTTCAACACTGACTCTTGCAAAATCTTGTGTTCTAATTTCCCCTCCTTTCCCTTACCCCCTCCCTCAAATGATAAGGAATCCAATATATGTTAAAGATGGTAAAATATATGTAAATCCAATATAGGTATACATATTTATATAATTATCTTGCGGCATAAGAAAAATCAGATCAAAAAGGAAAAAAATGAGAAGGAAAATAAAATGCAAGCTAACAATAACAAAATGAAAATGCTATGTTGTGATCCACACTCAGTGTTTATTTTACTGTTCCTCACACCTGTTGATATACTCCCCCTCCCAAGCAAGTTACAGTTAAAAAAAAAGATATATTCATGTATAGATATGTAGATATATATATATATATATATATATATATACATATAAAAATGGGCTCACATACATAGGCTGTCCTCCATTTTCCCTATGTCTAGAATCCTTAGTTTCTTTCAAAGATCCTCTCAGGAGTCACCACTTACATGAACCCTTTTCTGAGCCCAGTCAGCTTCTATTATCTCTGTCTTCACAAATTATCTTTTATTCTACCTAGTTGGGGTTAAGGGCACCACCTTGCCATGATCTGGAAAATCCATGTGAATTTTTTCCCCAAAATTAATTTTATTTGAAAAAACAGAATAAGCAAAAAAGAAAAACAGAAAAGCAATACAAAACAAAATGAAACAAAACAAAAAAAAAAGAACATTATCATGTGCCCAGCAGAACATCAGGGAGGATTCAAAATGTTGAGGTTGAGAAAGGGACTCCAAAAGTTTGGGATCATAGACCAGTGTCACAGGGTGTCTCAAAAGAATTTGCAGGCTTGAACCCATCTCCTTAGTCAAGGAGCAAAGTTTATTGTAATTGTAATGCTATTACAAGCAGACTGAATTCTAAGAGAATTCAGCCAAGAAACAGAAGCAAGGAGACACATTTATCCAGCTTTCTATCATTGACATGCTAATTCTGTGACTCAGGAGTAGTCTCCAGAATTTGGTTACCACTGACAAGATTATCACTATTGCCTCAGGAGTTTGGTCCAGGAGACTATCCTGAGTCCAGAAACTGTCTGAAAGTCAGCAATGTCTTAGACTGGGAGTGTGGGAAGTCCCTGAGGCAGACTCCAAAGCCAGAAGATTTAAGATTTACTCACTTATTGTTAGAACAGCAGCCCCTCCTAAAATCAGGGAACCACAAAATCATATTACATCAAAAATATATAACAACAAATACTAATTTAAGAAAGTATATATAAGTAGAAGAAATTATATTCATGAGTATTGGTCCTTCTTTGCAAATTGTTCTTCTCTGCTGAGCACCTTTTTTACTTTATTTTTTCCCTTCCATCACCCCCCCCCAAGAAGGCTATAGTTAAGAAATGATATATTTATATATACATATGTAAATATATTCATACACATATATACACACACAAGAGGAGATTTATGTCTAGTTTTGGTAAAGGGCCTGGAATTATACCCTAGGCCAAGATTTCTGATTGAATTTCAAGTTTGCCTATGAATAGGTAGGTGGGGCCCCTCCTATCTCAACTGGAGGGTTTTTGAGATCTGGGGTCTCTCCAATCCTCCCCCCACAATCAGGGGACACAATCAAGGCCATAGTTTACATCACTAAGACCTGTGGTTTTTTATTGTAGCTGTTGCTAAGTCTTGTATAATTTGAATTGTAGCTCCAATATATTTGAATTTTTTTTCTTGTTTCTTGCAAAATTTTCTTTTTGATTTGAGGGTTTCAAAATTTGGCAATAATATTCCTGTGTGTTTTCCACAAAGGATCTCTTTGAGATAGTGATTGGTGGATTTTTTCTATTTCTGTTTTTCCTTCATGTTCTATCACTTCAAGACAATTTTCTAGGATTATTTCCTGCATTATTGTGTCAAGGTTCTCCCTTTGGTCACAACTTTCTGGCAGTCCAATTATTCTACTATATTGTCTCTTTTTGATCTGTTCTCCAGATCTGTTGTTTTTCTTATGAGTTGCTTCACATTCTGTTCTATTTTCTCATTCTTCATAATATTTTGTTATTTCTTGGTCTCTCATAGCTTCACTGGCTTCCCCTTGCCCAGTTCTAATTTTCAAAGCATTATTTTCATCTTTGAGACTCTGTAGCTCCTTTTCTAGTTGGTTAATTTTTTCCCATAATTTTCTTATTTTTCTTGTGTGATTTTCTTTTCTTTTTAATTTTTCCTCAATATTTCAGATTTGATTTTTAAATTCTTTTTTGGGTTCTTCTACAAATTCTCTCTGGGCAGGGAGCCATTTCCTGTTACTTTTTAAGGTAGAAGCTTTTTTTTTTTTCCTTTTACTGAAGTGTCTTTCTCTGAAGATGAACTCCAGCCTTCCCTGTTTCCATAATATGTTTGTGTGCGATAAAAATGCGACCCCCGACTCAAAATCATTACTCAGAGATCTCTCAAAGTGAAGATTGGAAGTTTATTAGAATCTTGGGAAATTCTTCACGATCATTCTCCTCCGGGGCAAGCCAGGGAGGAGAATGAGGCCGGCTCCTCCAACCTGAACAGATGCTTTTATAGACAGAGAGCCACAGGCACCCAGGACCTACCAATCTCCAGAACTAGGTATCTTAGGCTCACTTACCAGACCTCTTGCAAATAGGATTCCCAGTTTGCCTTTGATATTCTAAAAAGCCACACTTAATCCCTCCCTGCAGTGTTCTAGTTAGCGATTCCCAGTAAAAAACCCACACCAGTCTCTCTCACAGTCATTACTCTGAGAAGTCCTCAGTTTCCCATTTCATTCATGTTTCAGTGGTGGAGTTCTTTCTTTTTTGTTAGTTCATTGTTTTTAATCAGAGGTATTAGTGTAAGCACTTCTAATTGTGGGATGGGGGGTAGATGATGTCTCAAGCTACCCTTCAGCTCTCCACTCTGACCAGGACCCCCAAACCAAGAGTTGCCCTTCCTACAGGTGCCCACAGCCAGCAGCCTCCCTGCCCGCTGCTGCTGCACTCAACGGTGCTGGGTCCGTTTGGCCCAGGACTGTGTCTCAGCAGCACGGCTGGGCCTGGAGTTCCCAATCAGCCCAGGTTCAGTCTTCCCTGACTCAAACCCTCACTAGACAGAGTACAGGAGGTGAAAGTCTCTCTGGTTCCTGCTGAGGCTCCAGCCATATCCAGCTCGCCCAGGACTCCCCAGGATGTTTCTGAGGGGCTAGTCCCGAGGTGTTTGAACTTCAGACAGGTTGGGGTCTTTCTTCAGATCTTGAGGATCTGATTCTACCCCCAAGTCTTGATTTTTCACCAGTCTGTGTTTGTCCTAAGGCACAATTTTGTTCTATTTGTGGGGGAAATTCGGAGAGCTGAAATTTGCCAACTTACTCTGTCATCTTCCCATAGTCTTCCCTCTGTGTGAACTTTTTTTTTACCCTCCCTTCATTCCAGAGAAGAAGCCTGAATTATTATAGTATTAAAAGATAAAAATATGTGATGTTATATAACACTATATGTGTGATTTATGCAGTTTCTGAACATTTTCTATGTCATCTACTGGCCTTCCCATGTTGTCTATGGCTTCTGTAAAACTCCCCCCAAAATTCCCATTTAATTTCTTATGCCGCTCTGCAATGTAGCAAAACCACCAATGGGAAAAGTTGTAATGTGGAAGAAACAATTGTATTTTGCATGAAAAGCAGACTTGTTTAGTGGAAAGAAGACTGGATTTGGAGATTTTAATAGCTGGGTTCAAGTCTCAGCTTTGACACATACTTGGCTATGTGACCTTATGCACATCATAGATCTAGACCCAGAAATCTTTTTGGGTCTCCAGTAGAAAAGAGATTTTCATTTTTGTCTTTATATCTGGCCCCTAGTACAGTGACTGGTACTTAATAAATATGAGCTAGATTTGATTGATCCCTCCTTCCCACTTCCTATTTACATTGGAACTGAATCCAAGCTTAATGGTTCTTACCCATATAACCAAGCAGAGGAGACCATTACGAGAAATGACATCACTCATTCTGTGACAGAGCTGGACCTGAATGAACCTTTCTTGAATCCCTATGTAGTATCTTTCTTTTCTACCATAATTCAGCCCTTTGCTGTATTATTATTATAATTATTACATTATAATAATTATGTATTATTACTATTTTTTGAAGTGTTGTGGATTCCTGAGCATCAGGTACAAACCCACAAATGCTTGAGTTGTCCTTGGCCATTTCAATTGTGTCTGTGACCCCTTTGGGGGCTTTCTTGGCAGAGGTATCAGTGTGATCTGGCATTTCCTTTTCTAGTTTTGGCAAATAAGGTTAAGTAACTCATTCAGGATCACGGTGATCTGAGGCCAGATTTGAATGCAGGAAAACGAACTCTCCCCAACTCCAGGCCCTGCACTCTGTGCACTAAGGCACCTTCCCACCTGCCCCCTTCAAGTGCTAATGCATAAATCTGTATAGAGATAGGTTTCCTTCTCCCCTACCAAATCAATATGATCAATGTTAATTCACACTGTTAATAAGCATAGGCTGAGAATGCCAGAATCCCTGACTGGTTCTAGGACTGCATTAACAGAATTTCAGAATAAAATTTTAGATTGCTCAGAAGCAACTAGTCTAACCCATATTTGGAGAGGATTTCTGTCACATATCCAATAATAAATTCTATTCAATTGAATGAGAAACTTTTTGAGAGCTATAATCCTATCTACTAAAGCCAGAATGTTGGAGGTAGACTGTGACAGGGACAAATGAGGAATCAGAATACTATATTCTGGAAAAATCTGAGCTGGGAGTCAGGGATTTACACCCAATGACAGAAGTTCAGAGGTCAGCAAGTGTCCTAGTAACAGCAGGGTTGGTGGGGACAGATGGCTGCCCTGAGGACTACCTGCTGAGGCCCGGGGATGGATATCAGGATGGGAGAAAGGAGCTCCCATTTCCCACCCATCTGCTGAATTGGCCAAGTGCTTCTCTCTTTTCTTCTATAAAAGACATCCATTCTGACAGCAGGATTGTGCTTACATTTAGCAGTTCGTAAAATCTAATTAGATAGTATGGGATAAAACACTAGGCCTAGAGTAAGTAAAGATCTCAGTTCAAATGTAGCTTCAGACCCTGTTTACCTTGGTTTCCTTATCTGTAAAATAGAAATAGTAAGAGCTCCTTCCCTAGTACCGGCAGGATTGTTGTGAGGTCAAAGGAGAGAAAATTATAAAATATTTAGCACAAGTGCCTGGTATAAAATAAGCAGTATATTCATGTTGGCTGTTATTGTCACTGATGTCTATATGGAGGCAAGGAAAACTCAGGAGAAACCTATTTTATTTTTTAGAAATATACTTTATTTTTCCATTATGTCTTTTCATTATATTTTCACATACAAATGATTTTTCTTTAAAAATAGGAAATGCTGCACATTGTACAATTTAAAAAAGGGGCCCCATTGGTTCCATGTGGAACATTTCTACAGACCAAGGGCCCATGGGACCCCAGCCCTGCTGCGACCTCTCAGCCTCTCCACCCCATCTTCTTCCGCAGGAATTCCCCTTCTGTCTCCCCCAGCCCCATGAGGAGAGCCACGAGTGCAGCCCCCTCCTCAAGGTCCACCCTTGCTTGTCCCAGAAGCCATGGAGCCATGCTTGATGGCAAGAGGGAGCGTATCAGAGTCCTGTGCTCCTCGGTAAGCCCTGTGTGGCTCAGCGCCTGGGCCAGCAAAGCCCGTGAGACTTCCCTTCTCCATGGGTCTGACTGTCTAAGATGCATTTGTACTGAGTTTGGGCGATGGGTGCTGGCTCTGTGAGTATGAGTGTGTGTAGGAAGTCACCAGGGCTCCGGTCAGAGAGCCTGCACACACTTAGCTAAGGCTTGTTTTTGGACAGCATTGCGTCTGTCTCTGAAAATGGAATCAAAGCCTTTATAGCCTGGCAGGAGCCAGCCGAGCTTGTGCTCCAGAAGGAAAATCTCCAGGAAGGGCTGCCGTGGGGAGGCACTAGGCTGGAAATCAGAGTGGGAGACCAGAGAACAGGGCTGGATCTGATGTCTCGAGCAGTCTCGGGCTCTGCAGAGGCAGGCTGCCCCCTTAAAAGCTGGGGCTGAGACGCGGATCTCTCTTTGTCCTCAGTGCCGGGCACAAGTCCTGTCCCCAGCAGACAGTCAAGCCATGTGTCGGGGAAGCTGCTCTTCCCGAGGACTGGCCGGTGCTAGGCAGACCACGCTCCGGGGAGAACAAACTGAATCTCGTCAAGAGGCAGGCTTTGGTCTGAACCGCCAGGTGACATGTCCCCTCAGATGCCAGCCACACGAAAGGCTGATGTGCACAACTGCCCAGCAAACACTTCTCTATGAATTCACAGGATCTCCTGATTTTAGGGCTGGAAAGACTGTCAGAGATCAACTGGTCCAAATCTCATTCTATACAAGAGGAAAGTGGAAGCCCATTCAACAGTGGCTAAGTGACTGGGCCAGTCACACAACTAGTAAGTGACAGTCAGAATTCAAACCCAAATCTCTTGACTTGAAATGATGCCTCTTATTATGACCCTTAAAAATGCTTTCCCCCTTTTCATTAAGCCATAATTACCATCTGGTCTTGCCCTTGCATTCTTGGATCTGCTAACAGAATCTCAGAAATGGGAAACCCATAAACTACATTCACCTCTTCAAAGAATAGTTCAGTCCTATTTCCTGGGCTCTTCCACACTAAATCCTGTACCAGAGTCTGGAGAAAGAGGAAAATATGTCTCGGTGTTCTGTCAGGTACTCTGTCTTACACTTGCTGGCATTAATTTCTCCCCACAGGACCAGGCAGAGGTAGATAACCCCCTAAGCCCAATGGCTTTCACCTGTGCAGCCCATCCAAGTTATTCCCCTGCCCTCACTCCATTCCTGGGCAGAGTGAGCACTCAGGGATGCCACAGTGACCAAGAAACCAGCCTAGGCCTGAGCTTGAAGAATGGACACTGGGAGATGCAGAGGCAGGGTCACAGAATGGTACACAAGATGCTGCGGCTGTTGGGACATCTGCCTTCCACTCGGGTGGCTATCCTGCTTGTCACATTCACCACCTTTTGACTGTTGTGGGCTGTGGAGATGCTTCTTGTGGTTTCTTCCATGTGAGGTCTTGCAGGGGGATTGTCTAACTTCCAAGGGATGTCAGACCTGTGAGGGGCAAAGACACATGGGGTGAGTTCCCAAAGGTGATGGGAAGATCAGGGGACAAAAGCCAAAACCTTCATTTTTTCCATGAAGAGCTTCAGTGAATTCCTACAGCACTCTCTGTGTTATGTAACACAAACACTCTCAGGGAGTACATTTTAGTAAGGAGAGTAAGAGGTATACAGGTGACAAATTATAAGCACATAAGAAAACTCATCATAGATGAAAAGTTGTAAGGGATCTTAGAGCACGTCTAGTTTTATCGCCTAATTATTTTATCCCTGTTTTATCACCTATTTTTACAGATTAAGAAACCGAGGCCTGGAGAGGTTAGGTGGCTTGCCACAAAAGCATAAAGGACTATGACTTGAGATAGCAAAAAGATAAAAAATAAGGGGAAACCAAAAGGATATGATTAATTTGCCTCCTTGTATGTCTAGAGTTGGTTGGTGTATCACCCTGCTTCTTAGAAAAATAAATTGGGGGGGGCGGAGCCAAGATGGCGGAGTGAAAAGGTGACTTTCTGCCTCTCCTCTGATCTTCTCTCAAATCAACAATAAAATAAGCCTCCGAACTGATCTTCAAGTCAACGAACTCAGAAATATTTGGGCACGGCTCTCTGGAGAACTTCATATCAGGTTAGTCGGACTCAGACAGAGCGATAAATAGACGACCCCTGTGCAGGCCGGAAGTGAGGGTGGGACTCAGCTCAGCTCATCCTGGAAGAAATTCCAAACTCCAAACTCCAAATTCCAAACACCTGGAGTTTATCTGAGGCACTCGGGACACTCTGCCCTGATTGGGGGCAGGTGTTCTGGCAGACTTGCCTTGTTTAAGGAGTAATTCGGACTTAGTCCTAGCCCCCACCGGCCCAGCACCTTAAGTCAACTCGCCGAAGTGCCCCAGGGCAAAGCGTCTTCAGCCTCAGGTTTTTTTTTTTCCCTACCTTAAAGAGATATCCACTCTGTCTAAAAAAAAAAAAAAATGATGAAGAAGCAAAAGAGAGCTCTCACCATAGACAGCTTTTATCAAGGCAAAGAAACGACTTCAGATACAGAAGTTTCTTTAGACAAAAATCCAGAAAAAAACAGCAAGGACCATCACTGGTCCCCGTTTCAAAAGGCCTTTCTGGAAGACTGCATAAAGAACCTCAAAAGAGAGCTGGAGGATAAATGGGAAAATAAACTGAAATCAGTGCAAGAAGGATACAGTATCTTGCAAGAAGGATATGATGTTCTGCAAAAGAGATATGAAAAAGACACCAATTTATTAAAAAATAAAATTAGTGAAGTGGAAAAAGAGTGCAGTGAACAAATTGGCCAGTTACAAAAGGAACTTAAAAAGGTAACTGAAGAAAACAACACTTTAAAAATAAGAATTGAACAAATGCAAGTGAATGACTCACTAAGACTTGAAGAATCAGTCAAACAAAAACAAAAAAATGAAAAATTAGAAGAAAATATGAAATATTTCCTAGGAAAAACAACTGACTTAGAAAACAGATCTAGGAGAGACAATCTAACGATTATTGGACTTCCTGAAAGCCATGATGAAAAAAAGAATCTAAACACTATCTTCCAGGAAATCCTGAAAGAAAACTGCCCTGAGATTGTAGAATCAAAGGGCAAAATCACCATTGAAAGAATTCACCGATCACCTCCTGAAAGAGACCCCAAAATTAAGACCCCAAGGAATATCGTGGCTAAATTTCAGGACTATAGCACCAAGGAACAGATTCTGCTAGCAGCTAGAAAGAAACAATTCAAATACCGAGGATCAATAATTAGAATCTGTCAGGATCTGTCAGCTTCCACACTGAAGGATCGAAGGGCTTGGAACCAGATATTCCGAAGGGCAAAGGAACTTGGATTACAGCCAAGAATAACCTATCCAGCTAGAATGAGCATTATCCTCCAGGGAAGAAGATGGTCATTCAATGATATAGGTGAATTTCACCTATTTCTAATGAAAAGACCGGATCTGAACAAGAAATTCGACATCCAAACACAGAACTCAAGAGATGCATAAAAAGGTAAAAAGGAAAGGACTCTTGAGAACTTTATTTTTACTAGGGGGATACTCAAAGTTTGGGGGTATAATTAACTAAATATTACTTTGATAATATGAAAAAGAGAACTAGAGGGGAAAAGGTTGTCATACTGGGGAAAAGAGGGAAAAAGTGGTAAAATAAGATCTAAAAAAAAAAAAGGAGGTAAAAACAAGGTAAAATCACTGGAAGAGGCAAAGAAAACCTAATATAATTGAGAGAAAGAGGGGAGGGAGACGAGCACTGTGTAAATCTTACTCTTATCAGGTTGGGCTCTAAAAGTGTATATCAGACATTTGATTTCACATAGAAACTTGTCTGTTGCTAGAGGGAAGTGGGAGGGAAAGGAGGAAAAGTAAGGGACAAACTAATAGAAGGGAAAATAGAAGAATCAGGGGAAAGGAGTAAAAACAGGGGGAGGGGATCTAAAGGGTAGAGTATTGTTTGGGGGAGAGGGTCATCAAAAGCAAAGTACTGAGGAGGGGGGAAGGGAGAAAGGGGAAAGGAAAGGGGAGTATTGTTTGGGGGAGGGGTCATCAAAAGCAAAGTACTGAGGTGGGGGGAAGGGAGAAAGGGGAAAGGAAAGGGGAAAACACAACTTGGGTAAATAAGATGGCAGGAAATAAAGAATTAGTTATTCTATCTGTGAATGTGAATGGAATGAACTCTCCCATAAAGCGGAAGCGGATATCAGACTGGATTAAAAATCAGAATCCTACAATATGTTGTCTACAAGAAACACATCTAAAACATAGTGACACATATAGGATGAAGGTAAAAGGCTGGAGCAGGACCTATTATGCTTCAGGTGAACAAAAAAAAGCAGGGGTAGCAATCCTTATCTCAGATCAAGTAAAAGCCAAGATAGATCTAATCAAAAGAGATAAGGAAGGAAACTATATTTTATTAAAGGGTACCATAGATAATGTAGCAATATCTATACTAAATATATATGCACCAAGTGCAATAGCACACAAATTCCTAGGGGAGAAATTAAGAGAGATGCAAGAAGAAATAGACAGCCAAATGATACTAGTGGGGGATCTCAACCTTGCTCTCTCAGAATTAGATAAATCAAACTACAAAATAAACAAGAAAGAAACTAGGGAGATAAACCAATTGTTAGAAAAGTTAGGTATGATAGATCTATGGAGAAAGTTGAATGGAGACAGTAGAGAGTTTACTTTTTTCTCAGCAGTCCATGGAACCTATACAAAAATTGACCATGTATTAGGGCATAAAAACCTTAAAATCAAATGCAGAAAGGCAGAAATAGTAAATGCATCCTTTTCAGATCATGATGCAATAAAAATTACATGCAATATAAGGCCAGGAGAAAATAAACCAAAAGGTAATTGGAAATTAAATAATCTAATCCTGAAGAATGAATGGGTGAAAGAGCAAATCATAGACACAATCAATAATTTCATCCAGGAGAATGACAATAAGGAGACAACATACCAAAATTTGTGGGATACGGCCAAAGTGGTTTTAAGGGGCAATTTTATATCTTTAGGTGCTTACTTGCATAAAATAGAGAAAGAAAAGATCAATGAATTGGGCTTATTATTAAAAAAACTAGAAAAAGAACAAATTAAAAACCCTCAATTAAATACCAAATTGGAAATTCTAAAAGTAAAAGGAGAAATTAATAAAATCGAAAATAAGAAAACTATTGAGTTAATAAATAAAACTAAGAGTTGGTTCTATGAAAAAACTAACAAAATAGATAAGCCTTTAGTTAATTTGATAAGAAAAAGGAAAGAGGAAAATCAAATTGTTAGTCTCAAGAATGATAAGGGAGAACTTTCCTCCAATGAAGAGGAAATTAAAGCAATAATTAGGAGTTACTTTGCCCAACTTTATGCCAGTAAGTTTGAAAATCTGAATGAAATGGAGGAATATCTACAAAAATATAGATTGCCGAGGTTAACAGAAGAGGATATAAATTATTTAAATAGTCCCATATTAGAAAAAGAAATAGAACAAGCCATTAACCAACTCCCTAA
>JAJPUD010001244.1:93337-121654 GCA_023553655.1 Myrmecobius fasciatus
ATGAATGTTATGGAATATTATTGCTCTGTAAGAAACGACCAGCAGGACGATTTCAGAGAGGCCTGGAGAGACTTGCATGAACTGATGCTGTGTGAAACGAGCAGAACCAGGAGATCATCATGCACAGCAACAACAGTATTACATGATGATCAATTCTGATGGACATGGCTCTCTGCAATAAAGAATTGTCTCAAACCAGTTCCAGTTGTTCACTGAAGAAAACCATATACACCCAGAAAGAGGGACATGAAATATGGACCACAACGTAACATTTTCATGATCTCTATTGACATTTGCTTGCATTGTGTTGCCTTTCTCTGATTCTTTTTTTTCTTGTAGATAGGATTTTTCTTGCATAACTTCTCAAGCATTTCAACATTATTAACATGTAGTGGACGTCCTGCCATCTAGGGGAGGGGAGGGGACTGGGGGTAAAATTTGTATTGGAAAGCTTTGTAAAGATCAAGGTTGGGGAACTACCCATACATATGTTATACAAATAAAAAGCTTAAAATAAAAAAAAAAAAGAAAAATAAATTGGTCTGGGATTTCATCAGTATAAGCAGCCTCTGCAGTTATGTAGGCTGTGGTTTAAAAATTCATCAACTGGTGGCTAACTTGGAGAAAAGCCTTTCTGCCCTTAGCTTAAGGCAACAGATAATCAGCATAGTCTGTCACCAGGACTAGGATCACCATTGGCACAATCTCTGAGACCTGGTCATCCTGATCACACAATGGGCCATTAGAAAAAGACCCTACTGGTGGGCACTGAAAATAACCATCATGTTAGTGTAAAATATCCATCATATTTAAGCACAGGAAATGAAAACCTTTCACAATAGAGAGATCACAATTAAAACACATATCCCCATTTTGTTTACTCCTGAAGTTGCACTGAGGATGCTTTCAATAAGCCTCCCAAGGATGAGCTTCATTCTAACTAATACTGCTATTCAACCACAATAAACAGTTATTATATCCACTTGTCCAATAATCTGTATATGGTGGGAGCAATAACTTAACTTCCAACCCTCACACAAGTTCTAGTTTTTTCCTTAAAAGAGAATGGAACCCTTTTTGAGAGGGGCCGAGGGGGCTAAAGGGCTCAAACTGCTAACACCATCTGCTGGCCACCTGAGTACCAGAAGGCTACAAAGAGCTACAAGCAGGCTCGGCCCAGTTAGTGGACCGCAGTGGGCCACTCAGAGGCAAGGGAGCTTCACGAGCCAGTTCAGATGTCCTAGATGTACATCCTTGTTGAATACCAGGGACTAGCCCTAGTAAGATTCAATGCTTGTTGTTCAGTTACTTTAGTCATGTCTGACTCTTCATGACCCCATTTGGGGTTTTCTTGGCAGAGATACTGGAGTGGCTTACCATTTCCTTCTCCAGCTCACTTTACAGATGGGGAAACTGAGGCAAAATGGGATCAAGTGACTTAGCCAGGGTCACACAGCTAGTAATAGTCTGAAGTCAGATTTGAACTCAGGAAGATGAGCCTTCCTATCTCCAGGTCCTATACTCTGTACACTATGGCACTACTAGCTGTCCTAAGCTCATAACACTGCAGAACATTAAATATAAAATAATATCAAAATAGTGAGTGATTTGGGGTGAAAGAAAGGGGAGGGAATTTGAAACTCAAAATTTTTCAAACTTAAATGTTAGAAAAATAATAAATGTCTGTTTGTTTTAAAGATAGTGACTTGTCCCAGAACCATTTCTATCTGGACCCCATCTAAAAAGATAAGAATTAGATGATTGATGATGATGATGATGATATCTTATGAGAAGTAGTATGGTGACAGATTGGACCTAGGTTTAAATTTCAGTTTTGACACTGGCTGGCTGTGACTCTAGGTAAGTCATTTAACTTTTCAGTATCTCAGGCAACTTTCTCAGACTAAATCACAGAGATGCTACAGATCTGCATTATTAGAGAAAAATAAATCTCTACTGGGTTAGACTTAGAGTGCTAAAATCCTAAGTCCAATAAAAAAAATCATAATGCCATACATTTATATATCAATTTATATACACTATGCATATATCATCAATCATACGTCTTCCATCACCTCATATGAGCTATATAACAATTTATGGATCATAGCTCTCAGCAGGAAGGCAACTTTTTTTCCTTTCCTCTTTAAAAAGCAATGGCAAGAAAACAGGCAAAATCTTCTATGTAACTAATGGCTCAAATATGGCCAGCACGGGGTACAGAGGTTTCATCCTAGAACCCCAAGTGTGAGCTAAAAGCTGTTAAAAAAAAGTTTTACTCATAGACTTAAAAACAAAAAACACATCACTCACTTTGTATAGCTAAGAAAACAAATCAACCCACTGGCCAAGTTCTCCTCTCTGCTGGAAGTTAAAGCTGCTTAAGCTGCTCTGATCCCAATGGACTAGTTTCTGTATAGGCCAACAGAAAGTGGCAACGACTTACTTTTTGAAAGCCAAAAGCTTGTTGTTTTGTACTAAACAGTCTTCAAGATTGGAAACCTGCTGCAGAATGGTCTTTTTGGTCTTCCCTTGAAAGATCATATTTTCCTGCACCAGGCCTTTGACATGGTCAAGCATTACAATTCCATAATCATGGAAGGAGTGGATCCTGTTCTTGGTGATCTGAGAAAACAACCAAAATCCAAACCTCATAAACAGGTAAGAACACAAAGCCACATTAGCAGGACAATTCAGGTGATTGTGGCCCAAGGAACACGATTCAGAGAAGGACAAAGGGGGTAGCTGCTGAATTTTACCCCCTCTCATCTTTCTGGATACTGATGCCTTCCCCAAATGCATCCTGCTTACTTAAGCCAGTTCTCTATGCTCTTTTCCTGGTGGAACTTGGGAAGGGAGCTCTTTGAAGAGTCAGCATGGCGCAGTATAGAGGTGGTGGACTTAGAATCAGGAAGACCTGAATTCAAATCCTGCTTTAGATACAGACTAGCTGTGTGACTTCTCTGTGACTTTAGTCTCTTCTTTGCAAAGTGTGAGGATTGGAATTGATGGCCTCTTTCTGCTCTACACCTATAATTTTTTGTTTCTGATATGTCTTAGGTCTTTAAATATTTTAAAGACTTCTTGTTTAAAAACTTCAAGCATTCATGGTCTCACCAGGGTGAGCTCTCTAGATAGGCGTCCCACTAGGCAGGGGTGAAGCCTTTCAATCGAGGAAGAAGAGAGAATACTTAAATGGCCTTGAGGAAGAGGAGATGCTTCCAAAGAAATCATAAAAGAGGGAAAAGCTTTTTTTGTGGTGGCAAAGAATTGGAAAATGAGTAGATGCCCATCAACTGCAGAATGGCTTGAATGAATTAGGGGATATGAAAGTAAGGGCATAGTATTGTTCTATAAAAAATGATGAGCAGGCTGATTTTAGAAAGCTCTGCACTAATGCTGAGCAAAACAAGCAGAACCAGAAAAACATTGTACACAGCAACAGCAAGAATGTGTGATGATCAACTATGACAGACTTGGTTCAGTGATCCAAGGCAATCCCAATAAACTTTGGATGGAAAACGCCATCTGCATCCAGAGAGAAAACTATGAAGTTTGAATGTAAATCAACACATGCTACTGTTCACTTTTATCTTTTTCTTGTGTTTTTTCCCTTTCATTCTGAGCTTTCCCTCCGAACATGATTCATAAAGAAATATGTTTAAAAAGTGTATGTAGATGTATAACCAAAAATGTATTTTTTACATGTAACTGGAAAAAAATATATATATATATTTAAAAAGGTGATTCTTGAACTGAGTTTTAAAGAGTTACATACTGACTATAATCTGGCAGGCTTCACTCCTACCTAGTGGCAGGCTTGTCCAGAGACAGAGGCAGAGGCAGCCTGGGAGCACATTCACTCCTATAGTCTGGAGCCTGCATGCCCTTCAACTGTGCCCAGTGCTGTTCCCTGTCGGGCTACTTATACCAGAAGCCATCAGTTTCCTAGTTGTGAGTGGGGCTAAAGCTATTTATTGAAAGGTTTGTAAGTAGTTGACAGTTTAACGGATGAAACAAGATCCAAACAACTATGTAGACTGGAGATAACCAAAGGAAGGCACTAGCATTAAGGAAGATAATGAAGAACAAACCACAAAATAAAAAGCCCAAATCCAGAAAATGGAAAAGAGAAAAGAATAAAAAGGAAAAAAAATAAAAATTTGGGAGACTTCTTCCCCCTCTGCCTGCTGAATCCGTGCTTCTAGTGAGAAGAGGTCTCTCATCTCAGCAAACTGTCCTTCATAAGCTTTCCCTGCTCAGGAGATTAGGCCCAGTATCAGAGGATGCCCTAGCAAAGGGGTGAGACACATGCCTTCATGTTTGCTGCCTGCAGTAACTGTAGCCCACAGCCCCGGTTGCCAATGATGTCATTTTCTAGGATGGCCCCGTCTCCCTTGGAGGAGACCCCAGGGCCCCTGTTGTCATAGATGCCATTTCCACGAAGCTCCACCCTGCACTCGGACTCGACAAGGACCCCGCCAAGATGGTTGCAGGAGATGCTGTTGTTGGCGATCCGGGTAAGCTGGGTACTCTGCAACACAGCCAGCCCACTCTCCTGGTTGGCGTGGATAACGTTGGCAATAACGTTCAGAGCTTCATTGCTCTTGACATACAGCCCAGCAGCTGGAGGAGAGAAAAACATTCCAGTGCATTAGTCACGGGATCATGCAGGAGTGAGCCTTCTAACCAAAGAAATAATAACAGCTCACTCTGTACAATTCTGAATATTACACAAATTGAGCCTTCCACGGGCCATAAGGAACAAATCCTTTAAATATACAATAAAGAAAGAATATTGTGAGGTGCTTCAATGGAAAGAGAGCTGGATCTGGAGTCAGGAAGACCTGAGTTCAAATTCTTTCTTAGGGACTTATTATTGGTGGGACCCAGGGAAAGTCACGACATTTGTCTCAAGTTTCCTCATCTGTAAAATGGGGATAATAGCTTTATCTACTTCCCAGGATTGTTGTGAGACTCAAATGAGATAATATTTGTTAAGTATTTTGAAAACCTTAAAGCGTTATATAAATGCTGGATTATGTTTTTTACCCTTAAAGTTTTATACTTTTTCTTCTTATATAACTATAACACTGAATAAGCAAGCCTAAGTATAGGAGAAGGAGAAGCATAAAACAGCACGAATGTTTTCGTTAGGATCATGTCATGTGTGCCAATGGGGCTGGAGGCTGTATCCTCTTCCTCTCTCCCCCAGCAGAATAAATGAGCCTTTGGGCAGAGGAATTCTCTCACCTTTGCCTTTGACCCTTTGGCACATGGCTGAATATCTAGCACATGGGAAGCATTTAATAAATGTTTGTTGAAGTGAATCAATAGTCTCTCTTCAAAGAAAAACTGAAGTGGTAACTTCGGGTGAGTGAGTCTGGGCCTTCTTTATGGTAGGGCTGAGTACTGTCCTACTGGGACTCTGGGGATTTTGCTTTTATGCTCAAGTTCAGAGAGAAGGGGAATGTTTATAATTTCCTGGTTGTCTCTTTGACCACTGGGACTGAAACTTCTGTTTCCCACTTCTTCCCTGAGATTTAATTTCTCTTTTATGGGGCTGAGATATTAGATGCACCTTCTGTACTAGCATGGTACAGTGCTCAGATTAGCTGGCTTACATCAGCCTGGAGAGTCATATGAATCTAACAATCCCTCAATTTCTGGGAACCCATGAAAGTCAATTATTAGGAGACTATCATTAAGACAATGATTTTGGAGATCATAGAATTTTAAATTCAGAACTAGGAGGGATCATCCAATCCAATTCCCTTATCAGACAGATGAGGAAATAGGTACAGAGAGGTCAAGGTCATACAGGGAATGAGCAGAAAAGGTAGAATCTGAATCCATGTCCTCTGACTCCAAATCTGTCACTCTCTCCCCTGGATCATGTTTCTTCAGGTTCCTACTGTTAGTTGGGGTAGAGAAAGCAAAGGGATAATGCTTCTGTCACTGAAGGAGACATGAAGGGTTAGGAGTTGCCAGGGGTCAGTCGGTCACAGCCCAATCTGTGTCCTCCTTCTGTCCACAAAACATGAGCCTACAATAGGTTCATCCAGCCATGGGCTCCATATGGGTTTGAGGGAGGGAGGATATTTATTTTTCTTCTGGTTTGCTGATTTGTTTACTCAACTGACCCAGTCTCTTGGATGAGGATGAGGATGAGGAGGAAAGGTAGATTATATCCACATCTGAAAACTTAAAGTTCCATTCAAATGGGTTTTTAAAAAATTAATGATGCCATATCGATTTTTAAGTGCATATTCTGGAATAAGAGAGAAAGCATGACTTATTTAACAAAGAAGCAGGCTTGGCAGTGAACTGGAAATCTGCAAAAGTTGCTTAAGAATGAAACTGAGGGACAAATAACTCAGACTGGGCAAGGTGGGGGATTAGGGGAGGTGAATAGATACCAACATTGAGGTGGTTTATGGTCTTTCTTCCCTTAAGTCCCAACTAAATTCCCAGCTTCTCCAAGAAGCCTTTCCTATCCCCTCTTACTTCCAGTGCCTTCCTACTGTTGTTATTTCAGTTATATCCAAATCTTTATGATCTCTTTTGTGGTTTTCTTGGCAAATATATAGGACTGGTTTGCCATTTCCTTTTCCAGTTTATTTTACAAATAAGGAAAGGAGGCAAACAGGATTAAATGAATTGCCTGGATCACCCAGTTAGTAACTGTCTGAGGCTGGATTTGAACTCAGTTATTCCTGACTTTAGGTCAGGCACTCTGTCCACTGCACCACATAGCTACTCATGTATACAGTTTGCTTTGTATATATTTGTTTGCTTGTTGTCTCCTCTATTAGAGTGTGATCACCTTGAGGACAGGATCTGTCTTTTGTCTCTAATCCCTAGAGTTTAGCAGAATGCCTAGCACAAAGTAAATAAGTAAATGCTTATTTATTGATCTCTTTCCAATCTAAGCCAGGAATTCCAGTGGGATTAGGAAGAAGAGAGTAGGAAGTCTTTGTGTTTCTCATCCATCTGGATGGCTAGGGTCTCTTCCTTTTTTTTTTTTTTAATTAAAGCTTTTTATTTGTAAAACATATGCATGGGTAATTTTTCAACATTAGCCCTTGCAAAACTTTCTGTACCAAATTTTTCCCTCTTTCCCCTCACCCCCTTCCCTAGATGGCAGGTAGTCCAATACATGTTAAATATGTTAAAATATATGATAAATTCAATATATGTATACATATTTATACAGTTATTTTGCTGCACAAGAAAAATCGAATCTAGAAAGGAAAAAAAACCTGAGAAGAAAAACAAAATGCAAGCAAACAATAACAGAAAGTGTGAAAATGCTATGTTGAGGTCCCACAGGCCTCTCTCTGGGTGTATATGGCTCTCTTTATCACTGAACAATTGAACTGGTTTGAAACATTTCATTGTTGAAGAGATCCATATCCATCAGAATTGATTATCATATAGTCTTCTTGTTGCAGTGTACAATGATCTCCTGGTTCTGCTCATGTCACTCAGCATCAGTTCATGCAAGTCTCTCCAGGCCTCTCTGAAATCATCCTGCTGGTCATTTCTTACAGAAAAATAATATTCTATAACATTCATATCCCATAATTTATTCAGCCATTCTCCAATTGATGGGCATTCCTTCAGTTTCCAGTTTCTTGCCAGTACAAAAAGGGCTGCCACAAACATTTTTGCACATGTGGGTCCCTTTTCCCCCTTTAAGATCTCTTGGGGATATAGGCCCAGTAGAAACGCTGCTGGGTCAAAGAGTATGCACAGTTTGATAACTTTTTGAACATAGTTCCAAATTTCTCCCCAGAATGGCTGTATCCGTTCACAGCTCCACCAACAATGTATCAGCGTCCCAGCTTTCTCACATCCCCTCCAACATTCGTCATTATCTTTTCCTGTCATTTTAGCCAATCTGACAGGTGTGTAATGGGACCTCAGAGTTGTCTTAATTTGCATTTCTCTGATCAATAGTGATTTGGAGCACCTTTTCATATGACTAGAAATAGTTTCAATTTCTTCATCTGAAAACTGTCTACTCATATCCTTTGACCATTTATCAATTGGAGAATGGCTTGAATTCTTATAAATTTGAGTTAATTCTCTATATATTTTAGAAATGAGGCCTTTATCAGAACCTTTGAATGTAGAAATGTTTTCCCAGTTTATTACTTACCTTCTAATCTTGTCTGCATTAGTTTTGTTTGTACAAAACCTTTTTAACTGAATATAATCAAAATTATCTATTTTGTGATCAATAATGATCTCTAGTTTTTCTTTGGTCACAAATTCCTTCCTCCTCCACAGATCCTGTTTTTCTACTTTGTTTATAATATCACTCTTTATGTCTAGATCATGAACCCATTTTGATTTTAACTATGTTATCTAGAATTCTGTATCTGGAACTGGAGCTTAGCTTACTAGCCTGTGAGCCAACTTCTGTGGGAAATTTCCTTTTTTTTTTTTTTTTTTTGGTAGATTAGAAAAGTGGGACTGCAAACTCCACTTTTTTCCAGTCCTACAGTTTTCAGACACTCACCTCCATTGTGGTTAATACTGTTAGATTCAATGAGAGCCACGCTAATTGGCCGCCGGGAGGAGAAGTGATCGTCTTCTCCATCCAGCTCATTTTCCCAGTTGGAAGCTTCACCTTCGTCATTGAAATTTTCATTGCTTCCTTGGTTAATGAGGTAATCATTAGCATCATCCTTCTGACAAAACACAGCCACCCCATAGATGCTATTATGGGCAATCTGGTTGCCTGTGATGTGTGGGAGGCTTGAGGACATAATCCACATGCCGCAACCTTTATTTCCTAGGAGAGATCAGAGCATGAAAATGAGTGGGGCGTCATACCACATCTTTAATACTTCAAGGAATTTAGGCAGAAGTGAGGAAGAGGAAAGATGAAGGGCCATTTTTATACCATGAGACCCTCTGACATAGAGCTAAGCCATCCACTGAAAATTGGGGGGAGGGAAAGGAAAGAAAAAAATCCAAAGTTCTTGAATATGCATAGTTAAGCACAACAACTTCCCACATTAAGCTGTATTGAGAGAGTAATGTTATACTCAGTGAAATTTTTTCTATGGGAAGTTACGATAATATGGTCCAGGTAAATGGCTTTCTGATTTAAACTTAAAACAGATTGTTTCATCTTACACCTATTCTATGGAAAAAGTATTCTGCCTGCTTCTCATTTGAGGGTATAAAAATCTCATTTTTTCTTCCAATGAGATGCCCAAAGCTCCTACAACCTTGAGCTTTTCTGCCAACACAGAGAGTTAAATATTAAGTAATTCAACTCTTCCTCCTCTGCCACAGATCTTGTAATTTCTATTGCTTTTCATTTCTCTATGCATTAAGATGCAGGCAGAAGCATCATAGTGTATGGCACTTTAAAAGTTAGTGTGTGCTTGTTCTAAATAGAATTGAATAAAATAGAATGATAGGAACTTCAAATCATTCCAATTTGTGAAAGACAAGGAATAGGGACACAGGCAGCTACTTTTGCAGCTACTGTAATTGCTTATGATTTTTTAAGAGATGAATATTAAACATCTAAATTTTAGTAAAAATAAGACCTTATATTTAAATAGCATTTTCTCCTTTTAAAAAAGTATATAAATGAATGTATGTGTATATATACTCCCATTTTTATTTTCATGAGACCTAGGGTGTATGAAAAGGAATTAGTCCCAACTTATAAGTGATAGAACTGAAGTTTAATGGGTTGCCCAAGGTCACATAGAGAGCATTAGTGGCAAAATCAGAATTAGAATTTTTTTTTTTACCAATCTGTTCCACATTTTTCAAATAAGAGAGACAGAGCTACCTGACTTGTAAAGCCTCTTCTAAATCTAAGATACTTTGTTTCCATGTCTGAAGACATGTATACAGGCCTTTTCAAGGTAGGGAATTGCAAAGTATTTAATTTCCTCATCTGTAAAATGGGGATAACAATATCTATACAACTTAACTCATAGGTTTTTTGAAAGGCAAAAATAAGAAAATGTGCTGGAAAGCAGAAACCACTTTGCAATCTTTAAAGTCTGATAATGGCATCAATCTGTAATCCTTCTGCTGATCATTCAAAATCAGGTTTTGAACTATGAATAGGGATTTTTTTAAAAGGCCCTTTTAAGTAACAGCCAGATTCTTTCACCCAGCTCAACAATTCCTTGCAGAGATTCTGTTAAATACAATGGCAAGTTAGTCATATATCCCTGCACACATCAGTGTGGCCCAGAAATCAAAAAGATCTGTGAAGCTTGGTGCTCTCTGTGCTCTTCATATCTGCCTAATCTTCTTCTTTACCTCTGATCTTCCTCACAACATCTGAAGGAAAACCAGGTTCAAGAAGACCTTTTTTTTTTTAAAAGTTAATTTCACTTTGTTCTTGGAAAACAAAACCAAAAGTGAAAAATACAAAAAAAATAATGATAATAATAGCACAATCGCATTGTGCTATTCTGGGCTTCAATCACCCCCAACTTAGTTTATAATTTTATTTTGGAAAATATCTATTTCATTTTAGTTTTTATAATAGTTCTTTATTTTTCAAAACACATGCAAAGATAGTTTTCAACATTTACCCTTGTAAAACCTTATGTTCCAAATTTTTCTCTCTCCTTCCCCACTTTCCCCTTTCCCTATACAAGTAATTTAAAATATGCTAAACGTGCAATTCTTCTGAACGTATTTTGACATTTATTTGATATACTCTAAAGCTTTATTCATCCCCACATCTCATATGAAAACATTTCTTACAGAGATTTTCCTTCCTTCTTAACTAACCTTTTTTCTTTCCTACCTTCCTTCTTCTCTCTTGTTCTTCCTCTCTCTTTCTTCCTCCCCCTCTTGTCTCCTCTCTCCCTTTTCCTCTCTCCTTCCCTCGCTGCTCCCCCCCCATTTCCTTTCTGCCTCTCAAAAGGAGGCACTAGTTAGTAATAAAAATAAGTATGGATATGATCAGTATTTTTGACAAGATGCTCAGTTTTATTTATATCTCTAGGAAAACCAGTTAGGGATAATGTTAAAATATCTTTTAAATGTTGCAGTAAAATGTCAACAGTGAAAAAAAAAAGAAAAAAGAAAATCAATGTGGAACATATCCATGTAAATGACTTGAAGGTTTGTCTCCTTCAAGTCTCCTAGCTAACTCTATATATCTTCAGCATCTTAGATGTCTTGTCTTTAAATAAGGTTGCTCGTTCATCCTCATAAACCCCTTCATTTAGCTTTTAAAGCCCTACACTACTTGGTCCAAATCTATCTTTCTAGTCTCCCTAACCATCACTCTCTCAATTTTCTGGCAACACAGCCAGACTTTTTCTCTATTTCTCCATTTTCTGTCCACATGCTTTTGTATAGGCCATCTCCTAGGCTGGAAATGCACTCCTTGCTCATTTTTGCGTCTTAGAATTACTCTCTTTCCTTTAAGACTCAGCTTAAATTTTGAGTGTAATATGAAAGCCAAGGTTTTTGTTTGTAAGAATAAAGGCACTTCCTGTGTACAAAAATGAATTGCCAAAAGAATGAGGCAAGCAGTTGATATTTTTAGAGAGTGGCAAGTAATATGTCACTATTTTAATGTTGGTTTCCCATATATGATCTGAAATCATGTTAAAATAAGAATGTCTTCAAACTATAACTAATGTGTTAGACATAATAAAAGTCAAAACTGGGAAGTTAGATACAATCTATCAAACAGATCACCCTTGGATTAAGGCTCAATTTTTCCTGGAACAGTTTAAAATTTAAAAAGTGAGGAAGAAAATAATAATGCAGATTAAACATTCTGATCCAACCATTCTGCAGAGCAATTTGGAACTATGCCCAAAGAGCTATAAAACTATGCTTATTCTTTAATCTAGCGATAACAGTATCAGTCTGTATCTCAAAGATATCCAAAAAAAAGTGCGGGGGGGGGGGGAAGGGAGAAGGTTTTATTTGTACAAAAATATTTGTAGCAGCTCTTTTTGGGTGGTTAAGAATTAGAAATCAAAGGTCCATCAATTGTGGAATGGCTAAACAAAATGTAAATATCATTGTGATGGAATATTATTATACTATAAGAAATGACAAGCAAGACAATTTCAGAAAAAACCTGGGAAGACTTACATGAACTAATGCAAAGTAAACAGAAGCAGGAGAATATTGTATAGAGTAACAGTAATGCTGTGAATGACTTAGTGATTCTCAGCAATACAATACTCGAAGACAATCTCAAAGAACTAATCATGAAGCATACTATCCACCTCCAGAGAAAGAATTGATATTATTTAAATATAGACTGAAGCATGCTATTTTTTACTTTTTTCTTTCATTCTTTTTAAAATTTAAGTCTTCTAATATGGAAATGTTTTACATGACTGTACAAGTACAACCTATATTTGCTTACTATTGGGTGGAGGGGGGGAAGGAGGAAACCAATTTGGAACTCAAAACTTTTTTGGGGGGACATTTTTTTTAAAAGCCAAAAGTGTATTGTACACAATTTTTGGAGAGCTGGTTGTTAAACATTTACTAGCAGACCCCTAGGTAGACTCTATTATAGCTCATTTAAATTTTTTTTCTCTTACCATATATAGTATTTCCTTCGATCAGTCCTTTCCCTTGCTCTCCTACAACCACACCATCTGAATAGCCAAAGCAGATAAAATTGCTTCTGAGAACAGGATCACCTCCTCGGCGAATATCTGCACCTCCCCAGTGATTTTCACGTATAACATTTTCTAAAGTGAGGGGTATAAAACAAATTCACTAAGCATGATCAATCTGTCATAAGGCCTCAAATGATATAACAAAAATAGATAATAGAAAGGAGAATGAAAAAAGGGGATTTGAGTTTTGCCAATGCAGTCTATTTTCAACCTAGTCAAATATATAATTGTCACAGATACTCTGGCTTATCCACAACTCTTCTGTGCCTTTGTTTATTCAACTGGTAAAATGAATTTTATTCTAGATGATCTTTGAGGTCCCTTGAAGTTCTGGGGTTCAATTATGCTAACTTTACACACATTCAAAATAGGATGATAAAATATCTATGATCGCTATTCTGAGAAGATTCAACCAGACAGCTAAAAGAGTCCAAAATATAAAAATGTTTAAGTTTATGATCTGTTTTTTCAAAGTGCTAACTTGAACCAAAGGTACCAAGAATCTCTTCTATAACCAACTGCCAGAGAAAGGGTAGAGGGTGGGGTGTTGTGGAGAATTCTAACAAGACCCATAGCAAACAGATCCAGTAAAAACAGACAGATATATTGTAATTGTTTTTAAGTCATTATGTCTGTTGGGCTAAAAAATAAATTACTCCTAGTGTCTTAACCCTATTATTGTCTTCTCTGTACTAATGAGCATTTTTTCTCACTTCAATTTCTAAAGAACTAGTTGTGTCAGGTTTTTAGAAGCAGAACACATAGAAAATCAAGATAGTTTTTAGTATAATTCCACGTTTCTAAATTTTCTTTTAATGAGAATTCAGATGGCTTTTAAGTCATATCATATAAAAGGTTTAGGACAATTTAATTGGTATAATTAGGCCATATTCTCAAGTCCCACTCGGTTCTAAAATTCAACAATTCTATAATTCTAAATCTACTTTGGTCATCAAATCTGAAAATCTGAGTAAAAGGCTGCTATGTATTCAATGACTTAACTTTAATTATACTTAATACTATCATTGCAGCTCTTCATAATTAATTTTTCCACTGTTAGTATTGTTATTGTCATATTATTTTCCCCCTTCTATGCAACTATTAAAGCTTATTACTGCTCTAAGTCTTTTGGGACACTTTGTATAATGGGGAAAACAAATCTGTGGTGTTTTGAAAATGTAACTATCATTACATCTGAGCCTTTGTTTGAAAGATCATGGGTTCAAGACAGCTAGATGACAAAATGGTTAGAATGCTAAGTTTGTAGTCAGGAACACCTGAGTTCAAATTTGACTTCAGGTTTTTACTAGCTGTGTGAAACTGAATAAGTTATTTAACTTATAAAATGGGGATAATAATAGCACCTACCTCTCAGGGTTTTGTTTTATTTTTTATTTTTTTGCTTTTTGCTGAGGCAATTGGGGTTAAGTGACTTGCCCAGGGTCACACAGCTAGGGAATGTTGTGTCTGAGACCACATTTGAACTCAGGTCCTCCTGACTTCAGGGCCGGTGCTCTAACCACTGCGCCACCTAGCTGCCCCCCTCTCAGGGTTTTATAAGGATCAAATGAGATAATATTTATAAAGTGCTTAGAATAGTATCTGGTGCACAGTAAATATTTAATTACTGCTTATCTTCTTCTTTTCTTTTTTTGACCTTCAGCAGTCTGATGAAACTTATGAACTTTCTTAGCCGAAAGTTTTTAAATGTATAGAATAAAATACATAGGATTACAAAGAAACCAATTCTATTAGCTTTCAGTTATCAAAATTTGCATATTTAAAAATAAGTATATAGATTCCAGGTTAAGATCCAACTTTTGCTTTAGAAGGTCAACAAATTCTGAGTTATCCTTCTCATACCTAGGCCTGTGCTAGTCTGCCCCGGGGCACTATGCTGAGTAGAATACAGAAAGAGTGACTTCAGAAATGAACTATTTTAGAAGCCAGCAATTTCATTCAGTGATCTGTTCTTCTGAAGATACCACCTTGCTCAGGGTTAAGCCAACGTAGAAAAACCTGACCACAGCTGAAGGAGATAAAATGAAAGAAACATGAGAAGTGGTATGGAGTGCGCCTATCCATTAGCTGGCACTAGGGAAAGGTCCAAAAATCATTACTATATGTTCTGAAAAGTAAAAAAGTGTGGGAAGAGAAAATGAAGTGATTTTGGCAAGTGTTGAGAAGTAGAGAGCTACTGAGGGCGAAGAACATTCTTATTGCTTGAAAATGATTAGATGATAGAGAGGGGAGGAAAATGTGGAGCTTAGATGTCATCCAGACACACTTTAACAACAATGATAACAATAAGCCCCTTAACCAAAGTGATGAGAAGCTGGGACATTGGAGAACTAAAGGTAAGATAGAACAGTGGACTGGCTAAGAATCCTTTTCTGTCATGAAGAAGGTTTTTACTTTTTCTTCTCTACCTTAGTTCTTAGAAAGGGGACCCATTCTGTATGAACATGCAGAATGAGCTCTCCTGTTTTTCCAGCTCTGGGGCTGATCTCCCATGGACTCATCCGCAAGCTCTTGTCCAGCTTCCCTCTTTACCTACCTCCCCCTCCCCCCAGACACACAGATGTGCAGAGTGTGATCATAGAACAGGATGGAGGTAATTGGACATGTAATCTATGACTCCATTGTCTCGAGAATGTTCTTTCCATGGCTAAATGTATGGGCCAATTACACAGATGTCAGCATTTACAATGTCAAGGGCACCAAAGGAAGCTGAAATTGCCTGACTTTTCTCTGGGTCCCTGCAAGGCTGCACAAAACATGAAGTTCAGCTGTCAATAAATGCTGTGGTCTCAACTAAGCAAGTGGAGATACAGGGAACTGGCAGGGACCATACTGAGAACAACACTGCCCCATTCTTTAAAACAAATATATTGCAAAGAATAGCAGTTTAAAATTCAATTTCATTTAAACTCTTGTCTACTTGTTTGTGACTCAAGCAGAAGATTCTTTTCCTAAGTGTCCTTTCACTGAAAACTTCTCAGCTGGGTTAGGGAAGAAAATAATTAGGAGAACTAATGCTAGCTCAGATTTTGTGGTGTGCTTTAAGGTTGACAAGACATTTTCCTTATAACAACCTATATTAGTCACCTATACACCCGGGGTCCTGTAAAAATTTCTGTGGCAAAAAAGGGTCATGATTGGAAGAAGTTTAAAAAGCTTTGATTTAAATTCTCTGAGTCTTAGCTCCCTCATCTATAAAATAAGAACACTAAAACTTGTACTCTCAATTCCATAGGGTGATCGTGGCCTTTATTTGTAACCTACAAAGTTCTACAGAAATGAGAGCTATGGATATTAGAGAGGGGATTATCCACATTCTGGGATGAGATTATTGGACTCAACTATATCTTCAAATACATGTTGCCTCAAAATGAAATGAGGCAGTATTTTGAGTTATCACCTGGAAGAAGGCAACTTTACTTTCATACCTGTTATTTGTCCTCTTCCATTCTCATTTACTGCTATGCCAGCAGCAAGACCTTGGAAAATGTGGTTTCCACTAAAAGGGAAATAGAGGAAAACCAAGCAATCAGATCATGGTCCAAATAACAATTTATAAAAGGTAAAGAAAAAAAAGAAGGGAAGGAGAGAGACAGAGAGAGACAGAGAGAGAGAAGGAGACAGTCAGAGAGAGACAGATAGATTTAGAGTCAGCAAGAGAGGCAGAGACAGAGAGAAAGAGAGAGACAGAGACAGAGAGACAGAGACAGAGACAGAACCCATTAGACAAAATAAAACTGTGGGCAAAACTGAAATAAATTCCAAATACTATTTCTTTTTCTGAGGAACCAAAATAATGGCAGCATAAAGCATTCTTTCAATGATTTTTATTCTTTGAGAATAAATGTTTTTTTAAACTACTTGTTATGCTGTATATAGATATGTATACATATATTGGATTTGTCATATAATTTAACATATTTAGCATGTATTAGATTACCTGTCATCTAGGGTGGGGGGTGGGGGGAAGGAGGGGAAAAGCTTGGAACAAAAAAAAAGTTTTGCAAAGGTCAATGTAGAAAAATCACTCATATGTTTTGTAAATAAAAAGCTTTTAATAAAAAATAAATAAATAAACTACTTGTTATGGGAGCCACCTGCTAGTGGCTGCTGGGGATCTTTTTGGGTTTCACACTTAGGCATGGTCCTTAACAGCTACTTTTCTTCATTAATCAGAATTTCCTTCTATATGCTGATAGTATACAACATAGAGCATCATTAGGAGGAAAACAGGTATGGGAAAACCAAAGTTTTTTTTTTAAGCTTTTTATTTTCAAAATTCGTGCAAAGATGGTTTTCAACGTTCACTGTCACAAAACCTTGTATTCCAAATTGTTTTTCTCTCTCCCTTACCCCCCCACCTCCTCCCCCAGACAGCAAGTAATCATGTACAATTCTTCTATACATATTTCTACAATTATCATGCCGCACAAGAAAAATCAGTTCAAAAAGGGAAAAAATGAGAAAGAAAACAAAATGCAAGCAAACAACAAAAAGAGTGAAAATGCTAAGTTGTGATTCACACTCAATCCCCACAGTCCTTTCTCTGAGTGCAGATGGCTCTCTTCACCACAAAACCATTGGAGATGGCCTGAATTATTTCATTTTTGAAAAGATCCACGTCCATCAGAATTGATCATCATATAGTCTTGTTATTACTGTGTATAATGATCTCCTGGTTCTGCTCATTTCACTCAGCATCAGTTCATGCAAGTCTCTCCAGGCCTCTCTGAAATCATCCTGCTGGTCGTTTCTTACAGAACGATAATATTCCATAATATTCATATACCATAATTTATTCAGCCACTCTCCAATTGAAGGGCATTTATTCAGTTTCCAGTTTCTAGCTACTACAAAAAGAGCTGCCACAAACATTTTTGCACATGTGGGTCCTTTTCCCTTTTTTATCTTTGAGATATAAGCCCAGTAGAGACACTGCTGGGTCAAAGGGTATGCACAGTTTGATAACTTTTTGAGCATAGTTCCAAATTGCTCTCCAGAATGGCTGGATCCATTCACAGCTCCACCAACAATGTATCAACGTTCCAGTTTTCCCACATCTGCTTCAACATTCATCATTATCTTTTCCTATCATCTTAATCAATCTGAGAGGTATGTAATAATCCCTCAGAGTTGTTTTAATTTGCATTTCTCTATGAGTTAGAACATTTTTTTCATATGGCTAGAAATGGTTTTAATTTCTTCATCTGAAAATTATCTGTTCATATCTTTTGAACATTTATCAATTCTTATAAATTAGAGTCAATTACAACAATTTTCTCTGAGAAAGGCCTATTTTATCAAACATAGGGGGAATCTTATCAAAATAAGAGTCACTCCCCAGTTGATAAATGGTCAAAAGATAGGAAAGAGCAGTTTTTAGAAGAAGAAATCAAAGCTATCAATAGTCACATGAAAATATGTTCTAAATCACTACTGATGAGAGAAATACAAATTAAAACAACTCTGGTGTGTCACCTCATACCTCAGACTGGCTAACAGGATAGGAAAAGAAAAACAATAAATGTTGGAAGGGTTGTGGAAAAACTACGATACTAATGTCCTATGGAGGAGTCATGAACTGGTCCAATCATTCTGGAGGCCCAAAGAGCTGTAAAATTGCACACATCTTTTGACTCAGTAATACTGCTCTTAGGTCTGTACTCCGAAAAGTTTTTTTTTTAAATAAAAAGGATCTATTTCTACAAAAATATTTGTAGCAGCTCTTTTTTGTGGTGCCAAAGAATTGAAAATTGAGGGGTTGCCATCAATTGGGGTATGGGTGAACGAGTTGTTGTATATGGTTGTGATGGAATACTATTGTGCTATATATAAGAAATGATTAAAAGGATGGTTTTAGAAAAATCTGAGAAGTCTTATATGAACTGATATGAAGTAAACAGAACCAAGAATACATGGTATACAGTAATAGCACAATGATCAATTATGAATGATTTAAATATTGTGATCAATACAATTATCCAAGACAATGTCATGATAAAAAATGCCATCTACCTCCAGAAAGAGAAATAATGAATTCTCACAATGCAGATTAAAGCATGCTTTTTTTTTCCTATTTGCTTAATTTTTCTTGTGTGTATGTGTGTGTGTGTGTGTGTGTATGTATATATGTGTTTTCTTTTGGCTAATACAAAAAATATTTTGCAAGACTTATAAGAGACATGCATAATCAATATTATTTTGCTTGTCTTGGGGTGAGATAGGGAGGGAGGAATAAAATTTGGAACTCAATATTTTAAAAAATGAATCTTAAAATTTTTTAAAGGTAATTATGAGATATTTAATGAAATATAGTTTATATAAATAAAAAGGCATAAAAATTTTAAAATAATAGAAAATAAAATAGGAAAAATAATTAAGTGCTTAGCTTAGTTTTTCTGAAGACTTCTACAATATGAATGTGACATAAATTTCGAAGAAGTTTCTCCTCCCGGACCCTCCTCCCCTCTTCAGACTAGACTGGTCTTACAAACAGGTCTGTCTTTTCTGCCTTTGCTTCAAGTCATTTCTCCTACTTAGACTATCCTTCTTCCTCTTCCCTAACCTGTCTAAATACTATCTATTCTTCAAGGCCCTGTTCAAGTCCCATTAACTCAGTGAATACTGTCTGTGCTATTCCTTTGACACTTGATTACAGTGAAAAATTAACTTGTCAAAGTGCTTTGGAAAGAGGCAGCATGGGGTAATAGATTTCAGGTAGAGCCCTAAACCTCAAATGGCTCATTCAAATTTTAGCTTTGATAGTGGTTTTGTACCTTTCGGCTTTTCCTTTAACTTCTGTGAGATTCGGTTTCCTTATCTGTTAAAGGGTATAATACTTTCACTATCTCAGTTTGGAGAAAAGTGTTTGTTCTACCTCATGATTTTATAATAAAAATTTTATTTTCATTTGTGTACCTCTAATATAAGTTTGCCTTATGTTAGAGTTATTTACATTTATATCCTATCTTTTGCTAGATGGCAATTCCTTTTAGAACAGAGCTTTTAGCTAAGTGACTCCTGCAAGGGCCTCCTTTGTACAAAGTACATAAATACCTTGACTAAGCCTCTTTGCCAAGTGTAGCAGAATCAGAATAAGAACCAGGACAGGACTACCTTAATTCATTTGCAAGCTGTGAAAGGCAAAAACATTTTGCTTCTACCTTAAAATTACTGGAGTTAAACAAGGGAAATTATCTGTAATAATTATATACATCTGAAATTAGATGAAAAAAAATCAGTAGAATGGATAGAAACAAACTGCTTTTAACTTCTTAAGTTTCAAATTACCTGGTAGTTATTCATGTGGCCCTTCAATTAATGAGCATTAACTGGTTCCTGATTTAGGAACAGTATTACATAATTATCTCTAAGAACAACTGCTGGTACTCTGAATTATAGGTTGTGTGTCATGGTGAACAAATGTGTGGTTGGTTCTCTTCACTTAAGTAACTTTAGGGATATGTTTTAATTATCTCTTATAACTTATTACATAACCCAAGGATTGTGGGACACTGAAAGAGTCTCTGCCATTTAACAAGTGAAAAAAATAAATGCAAAAGAAATATACACATAGATAGATGAGTTCAAATGAGTTATTTGTGAAGCACTTTGCAAATCTTAAAATACTATATAAAAATATGAATTGGCAGAAACACACATATATGTCCCACAAAGCTAATTACAGATTTGTATTAATATATATACATATATATAAACATATGTTATTTATTAGTGTCTGACTGTTTATGATCCCATTTGGGGTGTCCCTGGCAAAGACACTGGAATGGTTTGCTATTTCCTTCTCCAGCTCATTTTACAGATGAGGAAACTGAGGAAAACAGGATGAAGTGACTTAGCTAGGATCACACAGCTAGTAAGTGTTTGAGGCCAGATTTAAACTCATGATGATGAGTCTTCCTGTTTCCATTCCTAATACCTCTAGCTACATCTGCCCAAATACATGTAAATATATGTGCACAGTATATACACACAGGCACATGCAAATATGTGTTCCATATGTGTATTGCATTCACACTGCATATGTGTACATGCATATACATGTGGGTGCATGTGGGTATATTTGCATGGATGTAATGGGGCAGCTTACTGGCAAATGACTATATCTAGTCACAGGAACCACACTGAGATCTTATGAAGCAGGGTTTGTTACATCCAATTAAGTTAAGATTTGTGCTCAGACAACATCAACACGGTAACCAGAGGACCCAACAGAGGTAGCAGCAAGGGACAGGTGAGCTGGGGTGGGTGGGCAAGTAATATGCTCTGCGAGTACCTGACCTAAGTAAGCCTTTGGCACACAGGAGCAGGCAAAGTCACAACCATATGGTAATCTGGAGTCTTTGGAGATGTCTAAAAAAGTCCTGAAGCAGCATTTAAAAATGGGAGCTGTGGAGTTTCTTCTGTGTGTGTCCTTCCAGTATACTGGCCTGTTGGGAAGACAGCTAGAAAAGGGGGTGCACATTTTTGCAGTGCTTGTTCCTTTTCTTCCTACCCCTTCTTAGTCAGGGGGAACAGATTGGCATCTAAAACTAAGCCTCACACTTCTGTTAATGACTGGATGCAGGTGGGAGCAGCCATATGGAGCAGATTCCCTGATGGAAGAAGGAACCTCCTGTTGGGGGATTTGAGGTTCTATAAAGAGATGGCCTTAACTTGTTTGGGCACTAATAGCAAAGACATGATACAGAAGGCCTTTGTTAGGGTGACTAAGGAACAAGGTAGTGATTTTCAACAAGTTATTTTGAGTTGAGAAGAAATGCATGATTTACAAAGAGTTTAAATTAGATGTTCCTAACCTGAAGTCCATGACTGTCAAAGGATTCATGAAGAGATTTCGGATGAGTGGCGAACTTTGATGGGGAGAAAATACTTTTTTTATTTTCACCAACCTCTAGTTAAAATGTATTTCTTTTCAATTGGGTGATGTTAGCAAAAAAGATTTATTTTGAAAAGCAGATAGGAGCTCAGCCAGATTGCTTAAAAGATTCATGGCACAAAAAAAAGTTAAGAACCAGTAGTTTAAATAAAAAATTAAAGGATCATTTAGTGTGGCATTTGGTTGAAGCAAATATGACCCAATTAACAGATCTTTTGGTCCAACTCAGTTATTTGGACATGAGGTAAAAGGCACAACCTTGGGCTAATTGTCAAGGAAAGGATGAGGATGAAAAATCTAAAACATATATCTGGGGGTGAGGAGCAGAGCCCATAGTCCTAGGCTACAGGCATACTGGGACTATTATGGTGCTTTTTTGTTGTATTGCACCCAACTATTGTCTCAACTCTGTAGACAAGACATCCAGTTTTGGTTACATTTAAGTTGTATCTCTAGGTTTCAAGCCACCCAATGAATCTTCCAGATGAAAAGAAAACCTTCACATTCACCCCATATCCCCGCTCCGCTTGCTCCTGCCAATGAAGCTGGATCCCATTTCCTTTACACTCAGTACCAAAGACTACAACACATATTGCAGGCTGGTCATAACTGACCATTGGATTAGAACACATTCTCCCTCTGAGAAGGGTGGCAGCATAGAATAATAACAACGATAGCTTCTTACACAGCTCATGCCTTCTCTGAGCTGCCAAGGGGAAGGCCACAGACATGACTTAAGTCATTTGAATAATAATAACAGCAGCAACTACCTGATAACAGACTGCAGGGCATAGTAGAGAGAGTCAAGAAAGCTTGGAACCCAGCAAGAGTTGGGGTCAAGTAGCTGGAAGAGTGTGGGCAAATCACAGACCTCTCAGTGTCACAGGCAGCTCTCAGCCGTGAGTTACAAGTAACTGGTTTGGGGGCTTCGGGGTAAATGAATTTTTGATCACAGCAATATATATGCATAGGTGGGTATGTACACCCATGACACATGTATCATATGTATACACACAAATGCACACATTGCATGCACACACAAACGTAAATATATGTGACTCAACAGATACCTTTACACACACAAACACACACACAAATAGACATATAGACATTCGTGGCTCTATGATATAAGGAAACATACATGCACATGTATTTATATACATAAACTTTATATTTATTTATATATGCACATATGGTTACAGGTATCCACATACAGGTATACCTATATACATTTACACCTATATGAATATACATATGTGCATGTGACTCTGTGTGTGTGTGTGTGTGAGTTGAGAACTTGGGGTTCATGCCTCCAGTATCAGAAATGAAGGACTCCAAATGTAAAGTGAGCTTTACATTTTTGGACATGGCTGGTGTGGGAATATGTTTGGCCTGATTATGTAATTTTGTTACCTGAATTTTTTTTTATTTTCTTTTTCCAACTGGGGGAGAGATGAGAAGACAAAGTTTAAGCAAAAGTTTCTCCTCCTCCCTCCAAAAAGAAAGCCAGAATTGACAAACCCCACAAAAAAAGAGATTTGCAGTTTCATGTTAAATTCCCTCCTTCTATTTATATAGTATACATGCTGTATAAATACTCATTTTATTTGGTATTTGAGTTCAAAATTGAAATAAATGAAAACAAAAGAATTTGGGGTTTGGATAAGCATTGGGGTAGGACTTTAGCACTGGAATAACAAGAGTACCTTAAACTTATTTTATTTTTATACTTATCAGTGTACTTTCATATAAAATATTTCAATCTCACAAAATCACTGTGGATTAGGAGGTATTCCCAAATTTGCAGGTAAAGAAACAAAGTCTCTAAGTGACCTCCCTAAAGTTACCCCAATGACTGATGGCAGAGCCAAGTGATAACTTGGATGGCCATGGTGTTCTTACTACCTCATATCATTGCTTCTCAATCAAAATGACTCATCAGTTATTTCTGCACCTCTACATGATCCTTCTTCACAAAGCATACTCTTAAAAAGTAGATTCTTTTATTTTTATTGGAACAAAATCCATTTTTCCCTCTCCAGTATTTCAGTAATTTACATACACATAAATATGTTCTGTCTATCATGATTAATTAGTGATATTTTGGAAAATAAAACTTTGTTACACATAATCTGACCTGATGTGGGGCATGTATGTACATTTTGGGAAGAATAATTTTAAATCAAAAGATAATATATTAAATGACTGAAATGGGTCATACTGTTTGGACTTGGGTGGTCAAAATTCAGAATATAAATGTCTGAATTAGGTTCAGCATTTACTAAACATGACTTAATTACATTTTCATTCCTTCATGTTTTATTATTCAAATCTGGTTCAGTTTATATATTTTGTCACACAAACTTTCCATATCTCCAGGTTTGTTGAATGACTATTAAAATGGGTTGATTGCTAGTAAGCAAAGAAAAATTAAGAAGAAAAGTAGAAATGAAAACATTATCTGTCAGGTGCTTTCCTATTATCTTTTCTCCTTAATTCTATGCTGACTTATCCCATGACACACATGCTTTAGACTAAACTACTTTTCCTCTGTTAAATGTGAGGTTTTATATTTATTAAAGGTCAATTTTGGGAATTCCACATATGAATCAGAGAGATAAATGTAGAGAAAATTGGTTTCCACAATTCTGAAGATGCAAACATCCTTACTCTATAAAGTAAATTCTTAGAGACCTGATTCCCCCTGAATGCTGTTGTATCCCCAGTCCTCTTCCCAGCATTGGCAGTATCTTCTCTATACTCACACAACATATGGGTCCTGCAGGGCAGTCTCAATACACTTTGTCCTTCCTGACATTTCCAGATTCATCCTTTGCCTGAAAGTACTGGGCAAAATGTTCATTTCAATCCATCCTCAGGTATCACCCAATACACATCCTAGTAAATGTTATCTCTAGGATCTCCAAATCATTATCCCTCTTTACTCAAGGATTCAGTACCTAGTTTTCCCATCCCACCCCAATTCCTGCTCTTGTACTAGGGAAATTCAATATATGACTCCCCCGATTTGCTTAAGTATAGAGTACTAGTCTCATACTATTTCTCCATCACCTCCTCACCCACAAAGTCATACTTCATTGATCAAAAATTCTAGAATCCCTTTAACAGGTCATAACCTCCATCTCTCCTTATGTCTTATCCCTCCTAAACCTATTCTTTGTCCCTACTGGGTCTTTTACTTTCTCCACCCTTCAATATTATGCAAAGCAAATATCACTGCTCTAATCTCACCTCCTCCTCTTCCCCAAATCCATGCTAAACCTAACCAGTTCTATTCTACACCATTCTCTAGTCTCAGACCTCTTGCCTAATCTCCTCTCAGTGCTCATGATTTACCGAATCCCAATCCAGATTCCTTTTTACCATTTTCCTTCCTGAATGAATGTGCTACAAAATGCATACAAAATCTTAACTAAATGCAAGAGCAATCAATCCTCTCTGACAGATTTTCTACCCTACTCCTCACAGGGCTATTCCACACGTCTTCTCTCAATAAACCTTTCATAGTATTCTTTTGCTCTCTTTTCTTTCAGATGAAAATCTCTCCTGACATTTTAAGAGACAAGATTTTTTCCTGGGAGCCCTCTTTCCTCCTTTTCTATATTTCAAAACTCATTGACAGTTTTTTTTTTTTTACCTCTATTTACCTCTTCTATTCTAGTTTTTGATGAAAAGGTGGTCATTTCCTTGACCTGGTCCTTTTTTATATGCTCCCACAGATTGAGCTCTTCCTCCCTCCTTATTGCCTAGAGACATATTTACATTTCTTCCACTCTAAAAACCCTCACTAGGATCCTACCATAACCACAAGTTATTATCCTTATGTCTTTTTTCCCTTTCACTGTAAAACTCCAGGAGAAAAAGTCATTTACACTCATTGTCCCTATTTCCTTTCCTCTCACTTTTCAACCTTTTGCAATCTGGCTTATGATTTGATTTCTTGGGTATAATCTCTGAATTGCCAAATATGACAATTAGGAATGTCTAATAGTTTACAATCTGATGGCCTTTTCTCAGTCCTCGGTCTCACAATTTGACACAATGACCATGTGTTAAAGCATAAAAGCCTCACAAACAAATATAGAGAAGCAGAAATATCAAATGAATCTTTTCAAACCATAATGCAATTAAAATTACATTCAATAAAAGGTTGTGGAAGTACAGATTACAATTTTGTTGGAAAGAATGATGAGACAATATACCAAAATTTGGGAGATGCAGCCCAGGCAGTACTTAGGGGACAATTTATATTTTCAAAATGCATACATCAATAAAAGAAAGAATAGAGCAATGAATTGGCCATAAAACCAAAAATAACCAAAAAAGGACAAATTAAATTACCAATTAAATACCAAAAAAGGAAATCCTGAAAATAAGTGATTAACACCATTAAAAGTAAAAAAAAAAAAATAAACTGAAAATAAATAAAAGTGTGAAGTCATTTTATGGAGAATCCCAGTAAAAGAAATCACTGATTGATGTGATTTTTTTTTCTTTTTCTTTTCTTTTTTTTTTTTTTTTGCTGAGGCAATTGGGGTTAAGTGACTTGCCCAGGGTCACACAGCTGTTACATGTCTGAGACCAGATTTGAACTCAGGTCCTCCTGACTTCAGGGCTGGTGCTCTATCCATTGCACCACCTAGCTGCCCCTTGATGTGATTTTTTTAAAAAGAAAGAAGAAAACCAAATTATCAGTATCAAAAATTAAATAGTAAGTGCACAACTTCTTCCATGAAGAGAAAATTGATGGAACTATCAGGAATTATTTTTCCCACTTATCAGCCAGTAAAGCTTACAATCTAAGTGAAATAGATGCATGTTTTATGAAAACATAAACTGCCCATAATAAAAGAAAAAGAAACAATACTTAAATAACCCTACCTTAGAAAAATATATTGAACAAACCATAAATAAGTTTGCTAAAAAAAACAGTTGCTAGAACCCAGAAAGATTTACAATTGAATTCTACCAAATATTAAAGAACAATTAATTCCAAAACTATATAAACTATTTGAAAAATAGGTAATTAAGGAATTCTACCAAATTCCTTTTGTGGTAGGAATATGAATATGACATGATATCTAAATAAGGGAGAGCAAAATAGAGAAAGTTATATACCAATTCCTCTAGTGAATACTGTAGTGAAAAAATTTAATTAAAATACAAGGATAATATAACAATATATCACAAAAATCATATACTATGACAGGTAAGATTTATATCCGGAATTCTGGGCTGATTCAATATAAGACAAACTATCAAGATAAATGACTATATCAATAACAAAAACAATAAAAATCATATGATTATTTCAATTGATACTGAAAAAACTTTTGACAAGATACAACACTCATTCCTACTAAAAACATTAGAAAATGTAGATATAAATGGAACTTTTCTTATAAAGATCAACAGTATGTTTCTAATACCAAGAGGAAACAATCTATAATGAGAATAAGCTAGATCTCTTCCCAGTAAAATCTGGGTGAAGCAAGGATGTCCATTAACATCATCATCATTCAATATTGTATTATAAATGCTAGCTATAGTGATAAGACAAGAAAAAGAAATAAAAGGAATAAGAATAGGCAATGAAGAAACAAAACTCAATTTTTGTAGATGGTGAATCCTAGAGAATCAAGTAAAAAAAAAACTAGCAGGTACAATGAACAACTTCAGCAAAGAGGCAGAATATAAAATAAGCCCACATAGATCATTAGCTTTTTTATATATTGCTAATAAAGTCTAATAGTAAGAGAGAAAAAGAATATATTTATATATAATAAAGAGATAAAAAGACATATTCCATTTGAAATAACTACAGACATTATAAAATACTTGGGAGTCTACCTGCCAAAACAAACCCAGAGATTATCTCAACATTTTTCACATAAATAAAGACAAATCTAAACAACTGGAGAAATAGTAATTGCTCCTGGCTAAGGATATAAATGACAATTCTACCTAATTTAATATACTTACTCAGTGCTGGATTAATCAAACTACCAAATAGTTTGTAATACCAGCTGCTAGAACTGGCAGGGATGAAAATAGCAGGACTGCTGTAATTATAACAGATCACACAAATAATGGAAATTTTATAGATGTAGAAAAAACTAACAAAATTCATCTGGAGAAATAAAAGGTCAAGAATATCAAGGGAACTAATGGGAGAAAAGTGTGAAGGAAGGTCTCCTAGAGTACTAGATCTCAAGCTGAGATTACAAAATGGTAATCATTAAAGCACTCTAAGACTTGCTAAAAGTAGAGTGGTATGTTTTGCATGACTACACATATATAACCTTGTATTGAATTGCTTGCCTTCTCAATGTGGGTAGGGATTGGGAGGGAACAAGGGAATGAATTTTGAATTTTAAAAACAAATGTTAAAAAATGTTTTTACATGTAAACAGGGGAAACTAAAATACTAAATGATTAAAAAAAAAAGATAGATTAGAGGAGCAAATACCCAATCACAGGCCTCTTCTTGTTCCCTTAAAGGCAAAAATCATAGTCTTCCTTTGAAAGCCAGATTCCAGAACACATTATTCCACATGTAAGCTGAGTTATCTTTATATCTAATCAGCAACCATACACCTATATATACTACATGAACATGTTTATCTTATTTGGTTTTTATTAAGTTCAGAATTTTAAAAAAAGAAATAAAATCAACAATAGAAAGATAAAAATTATATTATTTATGAGCTACTCTGCATCTTT
>JAJPUD010001244.1:129529-169499 GCA_023553655.1 Myrmecobius fasciatus
CTCTGGGTGTATATGGCTTTCTTCAGTGAACAACTGGAGGTGGTTTATAACATTTCATTGTTGAAGAGAGCCATGTCCATCAGAATTGATCATCATGTAATATTGTTGTTGCCGTGTATAATGATCTCCTGGTTCTGCTCATTTCACTCAGCATCATTTCATGCAAGTCTCTCCAGGCCTCTCTGAAATCGTCCTGCTGGTCATTTCTTACAGAATCTGATGTTTCTTGTTCAGTAAGATAACTGTATAGATATGTATACATATATTGGATTTGTCATATAATTTATCACATTTAGCATGTATTAATTAGCTTTCCAGTCATCTAGGGGTGGGGGTGGGGGGAAGGAAGGGAAAAGCTTGGAACAAAAAAAAAAGTTTTTTGCAAACATCAATGTAGAAAAATCACTCATATGTTTTGTAAATAAAAAGCTTTTAATAAAAAAAACTACTGATTAGAGAAAAATAAAAAAGGTAAAACATTTTAAAAGAAAAATAAAAGAAAAAAACCAAATATTTCCAGTTTCTAGAATTAAGAGCTCATTATTTTACCAAAACTGCTAGGAAAACTAGAAAACACTATGGGAGAAACTAGGCACAGACTAACATCTCACAACATATACCAGGATAAGGTCAAAATGGGTACATGATTTAGACATAAAGACTGATACCATAAGCAAATCAAGAGAGCAAGGAATAGTTTACTTGTCAGATTTATGAAGAAGGAAGAATTCATGACCAAAGAAAAACTAAAGAACATTATGAAATGCAAAATGGACATCTTTGATTATATTAAATTATTTTCCTTGGACATTCCATATACTCCAAGGCCTTAGTCATAATAGTAATAAGATCAATTTAAAAATAATGTTTATGATACTTTTACCTATATTTACACATCCACAATTACTTAAATAATCCAATCAACAATATTTGAATTAATTGAAATACTGACATTTTATATGAATTATGTGAGCTTGATAAGCTAATTGACTAGAAATTTTCTTAAAATTAGATAAACTGCTACTGAGAAGCAGGGAAAGATTTATATGAAGTGCTGCAAAGTGAAGTAAGCAGAATCAAGAAAACAATATGCACAATAACCACAATATAAATGGACCATTATATATAAAAAATAATAATAAATAAACATAATACAATTATAAAGATCAAGCAAGATTTGAATGAAGACATATGAGGGGCACCCCTAATCAGGTCTAGGTCTACAGGTGTTCCACACTGCATTAGTATTTTCAGAGCAGAAAGACAATCCAGGATTACAAATGATACAAAATATTTGATACTATTTTTCTTTTCCCCTGACAAAAACTCAAAACCTTTTAAGTAAAATAATTATATGCCCTACTTTGTATATATTGTTGTTCCTACTAAACTTCAGTTAGAAGAAGTTATTTCTTTGGTAGTGTTGATCCAATGAAATTCTTATACCAAATACAAAGTGACTAGCTGGGTAAGGAGTCATGGTCTATGACTGTGAAACACAATTTTTTTTCTATACAAAACTGAGTCATACAAAGATCAATCCCATAACTCTGTTCATGTCAGACAATGCTCTACCCCAGTAAATCTCAAACTTTTTCAGTCTATGGATATTTCAATGGGCCAAAGTCCCTAAGAGCTACAATCATCTTTGGCCTGTTCCTGCAGAGAGCCTTCCTAAAATTGATGTAAAAATTATACTCATGAAATAATATCAGTCTTCATTTCATATGGTGAATGAATATATACCACACTATAAATAACATAAGACAACAGTTTTCTCTCAGAAAGATCCTCTCAGACCACAAACTTGTAGGTCAAAGCTTGCATTAGATAATCTCTAGAGTGTGAATACCTATGACCACTAGTCCAACTAATTCAGTTCACCAGTCCTAGAGTCTTGAAGTACAAAGCTGCAAAAAGTAATAATTTTGGGGTGGGGTGGAGTGGGGTAAGGGAGAGTTGTTAAGTGACATATCTATGTGTTTTTGATCAATTACATAACTGGAACACACCTCTAGACTCAGCCTCAACTTCTTGAATATAATAAGGAGATTTCTAGGCCCAATCTCACTGTGAAGTTTGCAGAGTTCTATTAGGATTTGGGGGGCAGAGCAATCCACAATTTTGCTTGCCTCTTTGCTTCCCTAACCCTCCCTTCCCTGTTGCTGCTACCTCTCCTTGCCTACTCAGGCTGAAACTCTGTAAAGTTATCTCATCAAGGGACCTGTTGAATTTGGATCTATTCCTAGTAAGCTTTTTCCATGACCACAAATACAATAGAAATGCTAAAGAATTTCTTAAATATACATTTTCTATTTTTAAGAGCCAAAAAAAAAATTCCTCAGTTTAAATCTACCTAGTATTTGGAAATTCAGTTGTCTATATATCTTAATAGCTAAACTCAAACTTATGGTTCTGATTAATAGTATATCATGAGAAGTATGAACAATGTATAAAAAACCCCAATCCTCCCTCTCACTCCAAAATGAAACTGTCACAGCACACATTTTGTGGGATCTGTCCTCCCCCACACATGAAAGGACAAATGTTCTTGGTAACAATTTATTATAATGTACTAATGTGGGTGTTTTATAGATCATTATATTCTTGTCAATGCAATTAGAACTTCATGTACATGAGTCACAACTTTCAAGGATATAGTCAGGGGTTTAATTTACAGATAGTTTTAGAAATTAGTTTTGTTTTAACAAAACATTCTGTACTTCAATTTGTCAGAGACCCAACTTGTGATCACTCAATTTCTCTCTTGTCATCCTTTGACAATTTCACTGGAACTAAGTCAATAAAGGGAGAAAAGAGACCATTGTGCTTGTATAAGGGAGCCACTTGGCTATTTTTTCACATTTAACTTGTGAAGATATTGACGATGAAACTCAAAAATACACGTGTGTATATAAGGGGAAGGAGAGTAAAAGTAGATTTGTAGGGAGCAAGAGAAGAGGAGTAAGGAGGTCTGAATAACATACCTCACAATGGGGTTTCCATTATATAAAATGTAAATGCCAGCTTCTTTATTTCCATATATTTGATTGCTACGGATGATGCCTTTTCCATTGCCAAGGACGACAATGCCTGAACGAAGGCCACTGTGTATCTTATTACACTGCAGGATTTTTATGCACATACAAAAAGAATAAAAGGCAAAACAGAAGAAATATCAGTCAAGACAGTGAATGATGGATGACAAAGACAAAAAGCTTCTGCATAGCTAGACAAAGAACAGTGTTATTTTTTCCATGAGAAGAAAGTAATTTCATTTTTCTTAGATTTAAAACACACAAAATCATTATGATGGATCACATGCTTTTCTTTCTTTGGCTTATCCACTGAAAATAATTTGGTCATGTTTGTCTAATGGTAAATTTCTTGTCTAATTATAGATTCTTCAACTTCTACTATCATACTAGATATACTAGAAAAGGAGGAAATTCAATATGAATAATCTAATTAAGACATTTCTTTAACTTTATACAAATCTAAAAGTGTAGCAGACATTCCTCTCTGAAGTCATTTACTAGGGCCAAATGGTAACAACAATGTACTTCATTCATGTTACCTCATATGTTCCTTATAAGAACCCTATGAAGTCTTATTATTTCCATTTTACAGATGAGAAAACTGAGGCTGAGAAATTAAGGGACTTGCTCAGAGTAATAAGAATAGTTAAATAAGTGGAATATAACTCAGGTCTTTTAGATTCCCAAGTTTATTCTATCCACTATGTATGAAGATAGTATTAAAAAGAAGCAGTAAAAGAAAAGAAAGATAATTTTAACAAGCTTTTTCTTGGCCTTTCAGGATACCAATAAACCACTTGAAGAGTATGAAACACATTGATCTTGTTTAACAGATGATGCAGCTTGGGCTGATAAAAGTGAACCCTGAACTGTAGGTAATAGCAGGGTGACTGATATGAAGCAATATCAATATCACATAGACCAAAGCAATGTCTTCCAAGGAAGTAGATGCCCTTTGTCTCCTCACTAGTAAAAACTGCCTGTCTTGTCCTTTGGGATTGGGAAAAAATGCTATCAAATTATGTCCCATCCCTGAAAGGCTACTCTGAAACAGATTCCTGTCCCAAACTCCCTAAATATACATCATGCAAGAAAAGTTCAAATATGATGCTTTACCACACTGAAATACTAACTAACCTGCCTCAAATTCCCTAAATAAGCTAATTATGGATATCACATTACTCAATTCTGATAAAGAAAATTCCAAATAAAATGTCTCTTAACAAAAGAATATAATATAGAAATATGAGGGAAAGACTTCTATTTCACTGTGTATCTTCAGACTTTTAACCTCCAGGTGCATCAGTTTCTTTATCCGTGAACTGTAAAATTTCTTCACAGTTTTCTGTTGATGTGAATAGCACAAAAACAGTCTTCACCACTTCAAATATTGGCATTTCCATTTCTAGCCCCTTTCAGTAATCTGGACATTAACTGTAGCAACTACAAGCTAACCTTAGCAACATTTTTCTCTGTCCATAAAAAGATGTAACACTTATTTTTCTTTTCAATGAAGATGGGAAGCACTTCTTCAACAACAGTTTTAAAAGTAAATGTTCTTATTTCAAAAATTAACCCCCTGACTGAAGGGTAAAGTATTTTCTACTATGTGACTTGCTATTTATAACCAAGAACTTTCTTCCTCATTTACGACGATAGTTTTGGTTCTTACTGAGATTCCCAGACCTCCTAAAATTACTCAGACATAAAATCAATAGGCCTGGTTTGCCCTATCAGAGAAGAGCATTTTCCTAAAGGTCAAAAGAATCTAACATATCATTTTACCGTTGCCCTCCTCTGGATCCTGGAATAGAATATAGTGACATTTATTTCTATCTATAAAACACTTCCATGATTAAAGACAATAGAAATGCAGATTTTTAATTGTTTAAATTAAACTTGTACCTCAAAGGAAATAGGGAGGGCTTAATTTTCCCCATCACTTCAGTAAATTTGTCCTGTGAACAGCTGCTTCTAGAGAATTCTTTGAGAATATTTTTATAATTAAGATGAAAAAAAATTGGAATTCAAAGAAAAATAATGTTTCTGTTTAGTTTTTTAAAAGTCATCATAATCTAGCCTCTTCTTACCCTTTCAGTCTTGTTATACTTGATTCCTTACTATAAGTTTTTTTGATTCAGCGATTAACCTTTGCTTCTCTGTGGACAAGGTACTTCAGCTCCATTTTACTGAGTGCATTTTTGTTCACTGTCTCTTCTTTCTGGAATATCCTGCCTCCTCATCTCTACGTCCAGACTTCCCTGGCTTCCTTCAGGGAATTCAACCTTTTGAAAAAAGTCTTTTCCAATCCTCTGTATTGTTAGTATTTCTCATCTAAGAGTATTCCAGTCTATCCTGTCTACATCTTGTTTGTACATAGTTGTTTGTTTGCATTTTGTCTCTCCTTGAGGAAAGCAACTATTTTTGCCTTTCTTTGTATTCCCCTCACTTAACACAGTCCCTAGCACACAGTAGTACTTAATAAATGCTACTGACCAACTAGCTATTTCTCAAGTTGGTATAAAACCAAATTCACTGTAGTTTCACAATGCCTGTGAAACAAATGATCTTAAGGCAGAACTAAAATCCTAAATGTCATTTCCTATAACATTAAATTAACTTTTAACTTGAATTATTGATCTGTCTCTCTGTCTTAAATATCTTTACAGGGAGGGAACATTTCTATTCACCAATACTTTTAACACTGTAGGTACTTAAATGTTTATTGAATGAATAGATGTTCTGTAACTGAAGTAAAGAAAAAAAAATGAAGAAAAATGTAAGAAAATACAAATGAGAAAAAGCCAAATAGAATGAAGAGTCAGGAAAGAAAGCAACAACAGAAAGACTAGATAGAATAAACTGTGTGTGTGTGTGTGTGTGTGTGTGTGTGTGTGAGAGAGAGAGAGAGAGAGAGAAACAGAGAGACAGAGAGATAAACAGAGCCAGAGAATAAATTATGAAACAGAGAAATAAAAAGACTAAACAGATTTACAAATGGAATTTTAAAATGTTAGCAGAAACCAGAAAAGTCTGGTAGTCACATTTCTAAAATAAAAATTTAAAAAGAAGAGTAAATGGAATGATACCAGTATGAATGGATTGGCTCCCTTTCGGATATCCACACCAGCCTCCGAGTTTGAATAAATGTTATTGTCAGCAATCAAACCTCCTGCTTCCAGGCGCAAAAATATTCCTGATGCTTTGCAATGGTAAATGTCATTCTTTAGCATGATGATCTAAACCAGAAAGAGAAAGTATTCTTTATTGTTCAGTTATAAAGCTCTAAACTACATGACACAATGAAGTCTAGTCTTTCCCTTACTAGTTGACATGTATCTGAATTCTTTTCAATTCTTTACTTTTAATTCTCAGTTTAAGCAATATATATATATACATATGTGTATATGTAGATATATAACGTATATATATGCGCATATATAAAATGTGTATTATATACATACATATTTATCTCTACATACACATTTGTATATATGAGTGAATAAAATCTGGTCATAGCTTTCAAACAAAAGCCTATTTCCCCACCCCATCCTACTTCTCATTCTCTTATTCAGAATTGCAGCTTCCTTATCACCTTCTTGTCAATTTCTTGAAGAAAACTGGATCAGTTTAATATTTATTCTATATTTATCTATAGGTAGACACATGGAAATTTATTTAAAAACAAAACCAAATGATCATTTTTTAAAATTATGATTTAAAATCATGCAGCCTAGCTGTGACTTGATGAGACCCAATGGAGATGAAAAAGAATAGCTATCATGTAGCTAGAAAAAAAATGGGGGAAGAGATAAGGAGGGACTTTCTGAGCAAGGGCATTGAAATGAAGCCAAAAGCAAAAGGTTTTTAAAAACAAGGGCTGCAGCCTCAAAATCAAAACAAAATTAAAAAAAACCACAGTATTCACCTGTGCACTGTGGAAAATTGGAAGCCACACCCACAAAATAGTGATCAACATCAGCAATATTCACTGGCACATTCAATATAGAGATGTTCAGGAAGGCAATAATTTATTCTGAATCCCTTTACCATTGCTATATCATTTTGGAAACTGGCACTGAGATGTGGGCTGAATACAAAAGGAATGATGATCTCAATCCTATCCTAATAACTTTTGTTGTTTTTGTTCAATTGTTTTTCAGTTGTGTTCGATTCTTTGTGACCGCATTTGGGGTTTTCTTGGCAAAGATACTGGCTATTTCCTTCTCCAGATCATTTATGGATGAGAAAACTAAGGCAAATGGGGTTAAATGACTTGCTTAGTATCATAAGGCTAGTAAACAACTTACTTTTTAAATTACTGGTATTTCTTTATGACAGGTCTGCCTTATCCATATGGAGAAAAAAAATTTTTAAAATTATCTTGAACCTCTATATTTACCCAGTCCCAAATTTGAATTTCATCTTGCCAGCCCCAGTTATTTCAGGTACCTTGCCATGTGCCCTTCTGCTACTATATATTCGTATCCCTACCCTTTTCTTTCTCTTGCTCAGCTCCAAATTATCCTAGAATCCTTATGGGATGACCCAGTTTTAGAAAGCCATATTACTAGCAGGGGCACTTGCTCCTTTGCCTTTCTTCTTTGACAAGGCTGCCTGACCAGTCTCAAGCCAATGGGATGACATGGGAGCCAATTCCTCTGCCTCTAGGACAAAGTACAAACTTTTTAAAAAATTTTTTTCAGTTAGGCAATTAGGGTTAAGTGACTTGCCCAGTGTCACACAATTAGTATGTGTCAAATGTCTGATTTGAATTCAGGATCTCTTGACTCCTGGGCCAGCATTCTGCCCCAAAATACAAATGGGATTTCAATTTCAAGGTCCTCACAATCCGGCTCACATTTGCCTTTCTAGGCTGATTCCATATTATCTTCCTTTACTCATGCTAAGCTCCAGCAACTTCATCATACATGACATCCCCATTTCCCATCTCTGCACCTTTGCATAAGCTCTCCCCCAGGTCAGGAAAGTCTAGCTCCCTTTAAGAATCAATTCAAATGCCATCTTTTTCAAGTGATCTTTTCCTCACTGGGATGTTTGGAATGACTTAGAAGCAGGTCTTGAGGCAGATGATAATAATTGGTCTCATCCTAATCCTGATGCTGCTAAGCATGAGAGTAACATTGGCAGAGAGAATATCCTTAGAGCAGGAATTTAAAAACTTGTTAACTATCCTCTCATTGTTAGTGCCTAAATCCTCATTTAATGAAAAATCTTAAAACTATAAACCACAAACATTAAAATATTTTCTACCCAGTTTGAATTTCCCCCAGAGGTATAATTATAATTTTCCTGAGTTTTAAATTCATCTTTATTTGGTGCTCTTTTGGGGAAAATCAAATTATATTCTTTTGAGGAAAAAACTCAAACATTTTGGATTACAACAGCAACATAAACATAATACTCTATCTTTGCCTAAAGAAGCAACCTTTGAAAAAGAAAGGCTGTTTTTACTGTCAGTATTAAATGACTAACCTTTAATTCTCCTTTCTTAAGTGGCACATTTCAGATCATATTTCTACTACTAGCTAGTTAATCACCAGGCTAGCATTTACATAGCTCTTTAAGGTTTACAAAGCAGTTTATGTATTATCTCTTATGATCATCATACTACCCCTGTGAACTAAATACTATAATTAATCCCAATTTACAGATGAAGAATCTGAGATTGAGAGAGGTTATCTTCTATCTACTTTACTATCAGCTCAATTTCTCTGAAAATAAACTTAGGTGAGAGGAGTCTGGTTCACTCAAATATCCAAAGTACCTTGTTGGGCATGAAAGTTGTTTTCTAAAGATTTTCAAGAATTTTCTGTCTAGCTTTCCTTTTTAATTTCAAATTTTCCTGAAAAGTACAATGATTGTCCATTAAATATGACAGTCAAATCAGGAAGGTAAACCACAAAGATCATAGTTGGAGAATAATAAATAGTATTTCAAGTAAGAGAAAAAATTGTGAGCAGAAGAGCTTATTAAAAAGAATGAAGCCATACTGAGATTCTAATTAATCTTGCATAAGTTAATGAGACATCTGACAGAGTTCTATTTGATGTAAATGATTTTGTTCATTCACAATTCTGGAAATAACTTGGATTAAGACTGTTAGACAAAGTACTAGACAAATTTTATTTAGTAGAGGATATCAATTCACTTCTGAAAGAATTGGCTTGAATTTCAATAGACTTGTGATGAAAAGTGCCAACCGCATTCAGAGAGAAAATTAGGGAGACTAAATGTGAATTGAAGCATAATATTTTCACCTTTTTTGTTATGTTGTTTGTTTGTTTGTTTGTTTTTCCTTTTAATATAATTTTTCTTGTACAGCATGAGAATTATGGAAATATGCTTTGAAGAATTGCACGTGTTTAACCTATATCAGATTGCTTGCTGTCTTAGGAAGGGAGAGAGGGGAAAAATTTTAGAACACAAGTATTTGCAAAGGTAAATGTTGAAAATTATCTTTGCATGTATTTGGAAAAATAAAATATTTTTTAAAAAAAGAGTTAGTTTGGTCTTTTCTCTCAAGCAATCTACTGAATAGGGAAAACAATAGACTGAGTGAAATTCAATAGCACAGTGATAGACACAAAAGACAAAGGTTTTTGTTCTCCACAATATCCTCACTGTGGTTTAAGAGTGTGAAAAATTTGTTTAATGCTCTTGTTATGTTACAATAACTGGGCTCCAGGGATATTCCTGGTGTTGATCAGGGTCTGAAATGAATTCTTCTGGTATCCTAAGATTTGTTTTCCTCACACAAAACTGGTTCTGCTCATTTCTCCACTTATCTTATCAATTCCTGGGTAAAGTCTATGAAAGATATAAGTGAAATATACCAAGGGAGCACACCGTTGGGAAAAATGTTTAATCAATCAATCAATTTTTAATGCACATTGCTTTATGAATCATGTTGGAAGAGAAAAATAAGTACAAAAGGGAAAAAACTATAGGAGAGAAAAAAAAACAGAAAAAAGAAGTGAACATATAGCATGTACTGATATACATTCAATTTTCATAGTTCTTTTGCTGGATGCAGATGGCATTTTCTATCCAAAGTCTATTGGGGTTGCCTTGGAAGGAAAATATTTAATTAAAGTTAATTCATTCTTCAGGAAGCAAACTAAAAGTGGGTCTTATTTAATGGCTGGTTTTTTTTAATTATTCTTATAATAAAATAAAAAAATTAAATAGAAATAATTATCATAATAATTAGGGATTCATAAATAGATATCTGCTTTAGCCTTGGATAGTTATGTAACTGTGTCAAAGTTAGACTCCTCCTTTCTCTCCCTAAGGGAGAGGTAACAGGCAGAAGTGTTGCAGGTGGGGATAGCCATGAGGAAAAAAATACAAGCACACTGAGAAGTATTTGTAAGAAATGTTGCTTTTAGGGTACAGGAAAAAAAATCCAGTGTGTCTATCTTTCTTTTGTCAGGAGGAGGAGTAGGAGGATGGGATCCTGCCTCACCCATGAGAGGTAGAGGAGGGGAGAGCTAGAAAGTGACTGAAAAGAAATTGAGCTGATAATGAAGCAGATAGGAAATAAAAGAGACTATTTGAAGTGTTAGACTAAGTGACCCTGACATGACTACAAAAGGTGAAAACTCTTTCCTCCCCAGGATTCTCTTAATTCAATCTGACTCTTGAGTTTGAGCATATGTATGTATATATATATATCTGTGTGTATACACACACACACACACACCACATAATACATTTCTCACTTCTTTTAATCTATTTGCTTTCCACATTTGCTAAATGCTCTCAAACAGAAATCAATTTGTCGAAGGCAGTAGCTTCCAAACCTTTTGATCTCAGGATCCCCTTTAGTCTTTGAAAAATTATTGAGGCCTCTCCTTCAAGGAGTTTTTGTTGATTAACTATAACTCTGTTTTTTACCATTAGAAATTAAAACATTATATTATTATTTTAAAATTATTATGAAAATAGTTTTGACCTTGTAAAACTCCATACTTTGAGAATGCTTTTCCAAGATACATCATTGTCTTACATGAACTGACACTGAGTGAAATGAGCAAACCAGGAGAACTGTAGATAGTAACAGCAGGATTATGTGAAGATCAACTATGATAGACAGTTCTTCTCAGCAATACAGTGATCCAAGAAAATTCTAACAGACTTGGGATGAAAAATGCCATTCTCATCTAGAGAGAGAATTATGGAGAATAAAAGAGGATCAAAGTATACTATCTTCACCTTTTTTGTTTCCTTTTTTCCTTTCTCATGGGTTTCTCCTTTGGTTCTGATTTTTTTTTTACAACATGAATAATATGGAAAGGTGTTTAAAATGATTGTGTATATATAACCTATATCAGATTGTTTAGTGTCTTGGGGAGGGGGAGGGAAGAGGAGAGAGAAAAAATTTGCAACTCAAAAATCTTACAAAAATGAATGCTGAAAACTATCTTTACATGTAATTGGAAAAATAAAATACTATTGAGAAAAAAAAAAGATATAGTCATACTGTGTATGTGTTTCCTCGGGGGAAAAGTAAAAAGAGCTAAACTAGAAACTACAGTCATCCTGGGTCACAGAGAGAAAGAAGAGGGGAAATTTTTTCTATAGTTGAGATTAACAGCTGGGGGCTTGAGATGGATAAAAGGGATTTATAGTAATTTATAGTAATACCCATCATTATAGCTTCCCCAAAATCAAAGACTCATACCTGAAAACAAAATGAGCCAAAAAGCATGGTGGGAAGAGCTTTGGTAAGTAAGTCCAAGCAGGAGGAAACACCTCTATGAGATAGTGGTCTATATAGCAAATTCTTTCTTTCACTGCTTCTCCAGGGAAGGCTTACAAAGTCCTATCCTGTGTCTCCTTCATAGATGATGGGGACGATTAAGGAAAGAACATGAAGAGAACTGAGAAAGAGTGGGTTTTGCCTGCATCAAGGTCAGGATCAGAGAAGATTACCTAGTATTTCATTTCATTCAAATAAAACCATACCACCACAAGCATGGTTAAATTAGCAAAAAAAAAAAAAAAAAAAAAAAAAGTTAATACTAAAAATAATTCCTCTTGTTTGAATAACACTTTATAGTGATCAAAGCTTTGTCACTGTGATGCTCTCATTTGATTACACATTTTGCAAGGCTAAGAGGGTGAATGATATGTGAATTTTGGGACGGAGGAAAGTGAGATTCAGATTAGAAAAGTGACTCACTAAAGAGGACACAGAATCACCGACAGTCCTAAAACCAAGGTCTCTAAACTCCAAGTGCAGTGCTCTTTCCTCTACCACAAGGAAGTGACTCTGGTATTTAATTTCTTTCTAGTCAAATAAACTGTTTAAATCATGAGTGACTGCAGTAACAAAAAGATTATACGATGATCAATTCTGATGAATGTGGCTCTTTTCAACAATGAGGTGATTCGGGCAATTCCAATGATATTGTGATGGAGAGAGCTATCTGCATCCAGAAAGAGGACTATGGAAACTGAGTATGGATCATAACATAGCAATTTCACTTTTTTTGTTGTTTGCATTTTTTTCTTTTTCATTTTTCTTCTTTTTGATCTGATTTTTTTCTTGTGCAGTGTGATAACTGTGGAAATATGTTTAGAAAAATTGTACATGTTTAAAATATATTGGATTACTTGCTGTCTAGGAGGGGAAAAGGAGGGAGAAAAAAATTGGAACACAATATTTTGCAAGGGTGATTCCTGAAAATTATCTATGCATGTGTTTTTAAAATAAAAAGCTTTAAAAAAAATCATGAGTGACTGGAAATAGCCTTGCATAGTCTCATTTTAGTGAACAACACAGAGCAGAAGAAAAATTAAATTATATTTTCTTTGCTTTCTTATTGTTGAGGTGATTCATTTAATTCCTTAATCAAATGATGAATCTGCCAACCAAGATGCCTATCTCATTTAGCACTGTCCTCACTCATATAGAAAGCAAATAGTAACTAGACTACAAAACCTCTCCCTAGGGCAGTTAGGACCTCATTCGTTATTTACCATGATAAAAGTTGACTGGAGTAGATTAAGGAAAGGACAAACAACTGAGGTTTTTAACCTATTGTTAGGATTCAAAATACATTCACTTTTTCCCTGGTCTCAACAGGTGGAGAGACTGAGCATCTACCTTTTTACAGTTGTCCATGGTACAGCAGTGACATATAAACTGCAAAGGTGGAACAGTTTTAATATAAGGTACAGCTCTAACAAATGAGCAGGTCCAAGAAAGGCTCAGGTGTCAACCCTGACTTTCATTCTCAAGTCACTTGAATCAGGTCTCTTCAAAGGATCAGGTCTGAACAGAGGCCCTAAATGCTTTCCTAAAGTTCTATTTGTTTAAACTAAATAAAATTTATGGACAAAGAGGGCAAGAAACTTTAATGGTTGACAAAAAGGAGTTAGAATAACACAACTAGAGTTGGAAGGGATCTCAGAAGGAATCTAGTCCAATGGGTTTGTTTACAGATGAGAAAGCTGAGGCCCAAGAAACTTGGGTCTAAGGGAAAATTATATAGTTGGGTAAGGAGAAAAAGGGGGATCTGGGGGCAGCTAGGTGGTGCAGTGGATAGAGCATCAGCCCTGAAGTCAGGAGGACCTGAGTTCAAATCTAGTCTCAGACACTTAACATTTCCTAGCTGTGTGACCCTGGGCAAGTCACTTAACCCCAATGCCTCAGGGGAAATAAAAGTGTGGGGGGAGATCTGAATTCAGATTTTCTGACTCTAGAATCATTACTCTATTTCTGCTACACAAGAAAGCTTTTCTTCCTTTCCCAATAGGACATTTAAGATAGCAGTTCAAATGTTTCTCACTGTTCTTCCTGTTCCCTAAAACCTGCTTTGAATAATGTGGATAACTACCTCAAACCTCTGTTTTAGTTTGGCCAGTCTTTGTTTAGCTTCAATGTATAATTGGGGCAGAAATCCTTGGATTTTACCTATTTCAAAGATGTGAGCCTGACTTAGCCAAAATTATGAAGTAAGTAAAGTGCATTTTACCTGACTTTCTGCATACCATTGCTTTAAACAGGATCTGGTAAAACGAATTTATACGTGAGTCTTATGGACTTGACATAATATACACACAAGGGTTACCTGAATTCTAACAGAGAGCTCCCAGAAGAACCAAGGCTTAACCAATCCTTTATGGCAGAATTTCAGACATTAAGGTCGATAGATAGCTTCTAACAGATCCTTAAATCACATCTTAATGATAGAGACCTATTCTAGCTATTCTTTAGGTGATTCTCATCACAAGATTTCATTTATAAAAATGACATTTATATAATATTTTGAATTTCTTTGGCTTAAGGAACTATCAAATACTGTGATAAGTGAAAAGCCTGACAGTTTCTGAATAATTAATAATCAATTTATTGATCAAGTTAGCTGGTAATCAATAAATTGATGGTCAGTGGTTTCTCTCCGTAACAAAAGTCAAAATCATCGAGATCATCGGATGATTAAATACCTTTGAAAAAAGGGAGGGGAAGGAGTTTGTATCCTACAGGGTGAAAATCAACTCTGATTGGTGAACAATTAATGAGGGGGTAGATTTTCAAATGAAAGCCTTCAGCTCCTCCTACTGAGAACATGGCTTGACCGTGAGACTCAGCTGCCTCCAACAAACCACATCATTATGATTTAGTTTTCTCTTTTATGAGCTAGATTACCTTGAACCACAATGAGCAGCTACAAGTGCACAGACTTAATGTTGTAGGGCTGGAATTCATCTAGATTAGATCTGGTTTGCACTTAGAAGTAAGGTTTTCTGGTTGAGTTGGGTCCTACCCAAGATGGAAAAGTAGGGCAATCTCATATATCAGCCTTGTTCTTCAAAAGCTGGTCCCTTGAATGTGTTAATAAAGGAGAAAAACCCCACCTTAATCCTAATTTAATAATTGGTTGTTAATATAATAAAAAATAACCTTTTCTCTAAATACTTTGATTGAAGCAAAAGAAAATCATACCTTTTCTACAAGTATTATAGGATTTAGAACTGGAAAACATCTTAAGAGAGATAGTTCAACCTCCTAATTTTACAAATGAGGTCTTGAGAGGTTAAGTCATTTGTCCAAGGTCATGCTAGGTCTAGATTTGGACCCAAGATTTCTGATACCAAATCCAGCTGCATTCTTTCCCCTGTCTCTCTAGCATAGAACACACAGTCTTCTGTTTGTTTACATAATGAAAGGCAGCTATATTTGTTCATGGAAGTTCAAATTCCAATTAGCATAAAATATTAACTTGGAATTTTTAGGTTACAACTTGCCTACACACAGATAGAAATCTGAGTCAGGCAAATTAGCCTATGCCTTCTTTAAATAGGAGTCTATTTCATTTCTCAAAATTTATTCAGTCAAAGCTCTGCAATTTTTACTGGAATAGGTGGTAGCTATTCTAGTAATAATCACAAAGGAAATATCTAAGAGATAAATTTCAGAATTTTATAAGCTGTCACACAGACCCCAAAATAAGTTAGATTTGTAAAGAGCGTGACTATTATATAAAAAGAGCATTACTGAGAACTGCTTCATGCCTTGAATACACAATTGGAAGAGCATGTGATACCTGCTCATTCAGGAATCTTTCCTTCTCTTTCCCATTGACAAAATCCCAGAATAATAACTTAAAAGTTCTTTTAAAAAATTTCATAATGCAGAAATTCTCTGAAATCACTAAGAGAGATCTCTCCATCTTAGAGATAATGGAAATACCACATAAAAACCCAAACTACCTAGTTGCCACAGAAGAACATCATACATCTAAGCCACAATTGCATAAATATGGAGGACTGCAACTATCTCCTCACATAGGTGGTCCATTCTTGGTCCTATGTCAGTCTCTGGTCTTCACAAGACATGAATGAAGAACAGACAGAAACTTCTACATTGACCTCATTTTTTGTGGTTTTGATAGAGGCTCAGAATAACTTTAAAACTAAATATTAATAGTTGGATAATATGCTTCTAAATCCTACAGAGGAATGAAAGGAATGCAAATTTGATCTCGAGCTTTCAACAACAAGCTCTAAAATAAGTCAGATGTATATTTTAATTATGAAGAAGGGGGTTTAATATCTAACAAGAATACAAGGAGACCAAGATTTTATAGCAAAACTGAAAGAACCCATTACTCATATAACACTCCTCAGGGAACATATGGGCTAATTTCAAACATGGAAAATCTGTAGTAACTACAGCACTCTGACAAAGGATTGGTTCTCATTCAATTTGTCAGCAATTAAAATCAAACTAGTGAAGTAGAAAATATACAAGAAATGCTTCTCTATGAGGCCAGAAAACTGGACAATTCACAAGACCAAATGAAATGTACTTGATGCAAGCTGAAAAATAAATTAAAATCTTCCCGAAAAGCAGATTTCTCTCCTTGATCCACATCAGAAAAAGAGGAGGTCTGTGAAGATGGAAGCATGAAGTAGAGTCAGGGGAGGCCATAAATTGAGTCAGGTTCTGAATTCTAATTCTAGTTCTAACTTGTCACAGCCTTTGTGCCTCCCAATTTTCCTTAATAAGCATAAAGTAAGGAGCTGATCTCTAAAGATAAGTTCTCTTCCAGTTCTAATGCTAGTGACACTTTAGACATAGCCTTTGCAGTGTATTAATCATCCAAATTTATTTCCTCTTTGTAGACAAAAAATAAATGCCAACTGGATAACTTTACCCCAATCTTTTCCAATTTGTTCATTGGCTTTAAAAAGAAATTCTAAATAAAAGAATCACAAATTTTATGAGCCTAAAAAAACCCTTATATATCTCAACCCTCTTAAAATTCTTTCTACAATATAACCAACAAATGGTCAAGCAGCTTCTGCTTGAAGAATGTCAATGAAGAGCAATATATACTATTTTCTGAAGCAGTCTATTCTGCTTTTGGAGAGTTCTAATTGTTAGGAAGTTTTTTTATTACATAAAGCCTAAATACATGCCTTTCTGAACCTTCTACCCATAGCACCTATTTCTGCTCTCCGGAGTGACAAAGAACATGTTCTGTCCCTTTTCCAAATGACAGCCCTTTGTAAACTTGAAGACCACTTTCGTGACCTGTTTTCTCCTCTCCCAAGCCTGCCCTCCCCAAATCTTCTAGCTGAGTATTCTTGATTCCTTCAGCTGATGCTCACATAGCATGAGCTGATAATAGGTACACACAGCCCTTCACAATCTTAGCTGCATCTTCTCCAGCTTCCTGATGACCTTTCCAGAAGGCAGTGCCAAGGACTGAACAAAATATTCCAAATATATTCTGACCAAGGCAGGAAATGGAGGTGGGGAGAGGAAAGAATTTTCTTTATTCCAGGAAAGAACATCTCTCAATGCAATCCAAGATTGCATGAACTTATTTTAATGTCATATTCATGATTTTTTAATAAATATTGAGTTTGCAGTCCTCCAAAATCCTTAGATCTTTTCAAAATAAACTACTAACTTTGCTTCTTCTCCACCCCCCATTTTGTATTTAAAAACTGATTTTTTTAAACCCATGATGTTACATTTATTCCTATTAAATTTCATCTTTTTTGGACCAAAAAACTAGAAATTTTTTTGTCCTAGCTTATCAAAATTTATTTGGATCTTGTTAACTCAGTTTCCTTGTTTGCAAAAAATAAGCTAGATTTGTTGGTTTCCAAAGTTTCCATGTTCTGCATCTATGGCATTATCTCTCTCACATTTGTTTCATCTTCAAATCTATTAAGGATGCCAATTATATAGATTAAAAATGTTAACAGGGTTAAGAATAATTGCTGGAACACTCCATTGTAGTCTTCAAAGTTGACATCAAGTTACTAATGACTACTTTTTGGGCCCAGTCATTCAACCAGTCCCCAAATCCATTAAATTATACATTCATCCAGCCTAGAACTTTTTTTTTCTATAAGAACAACATATGACACTTTTGTAAATGCCTTGTCATAACCTAGGTAAATTAGCATTCCTTTGAACTCCCATTTAATAATCATGTCTGCAAAGGAAATAAGATAATTTGGTGTGACCTCTTCTTGATCCAAACTAGATCACTGTCACCACTGATTTTTTTTTCTTCAGACTTTCATGGATCATCTTTTTAGTAATATATTCTAGAAATCTGCCAGGAACCCAAGTCAAGTTCACTAACTTATAGTCTACAAATTTCATTATCATCCCTTTTGTGAAATTTGGGAAAATAGTTAACATTTTCCAATTCTGGAGTTTCTCTCTCATTCTTTAAGACCTTTCAAAGATTACTACCAGTGGCTCAGTAATCATATTCACCAGGTCTTTCAGAATGTAATTCACCTGGTTTAGGTGACCCAAACCATCATTAAACACTGATAGTTGTCTCTTACTATCTCCTTATTTATTCTGAGTATCACTTTCCTATTTCAATCTTTTGCTCAGATCTTTCCAAAGAGCATTTTCCTTGGCAGAAAAAAACAGAAGCAAGATAATAATTTTGCTATCCTAATTTTATAGCTTAGAGGTTGAGTTGAGGAATGGTATGGTTCTGACTTTGTGCAAAGGTGCAATACCCATAATTCTCTGGGAAGCACTTATTGGGGGGGAAATCTTTCAGAGGTGTTTTTAGGCCTGAACTTGGTCAAGTGGCCAACATCCAATTTTGTTCTGCACCTGGTTCAACTTTAAGCACCTCATTATTGTTACTCATTAGTCTCAGAAACTCTTTTATCATTGACCAACAGGCTGTTATCTGACAGCCAGCAATATTTGTAGCCATAGCATCCTGGTCATATCGAGTAAACTGGGGCAGGATAACCTATGGGAAGAAATATATCATTTCCAACTACATCACTCCCAAGGCCAGTTCGCTCTCTCATACTACTGAAAAAAAAATTACTTTTTCATCCTTAGTTTTCCTCAATAATCTCAGCTCATTCTGAGCATTAGCACGTGACTATTCTTACAAGAACATTTTTCACTTTTCTCACCATCCTTTTCTTTTTAAAAAATTCATATTGTGTAGACATTTCCTGTGCATCCACACTGGTCTCTACAGAAAACTTTTTCATCTGCTTTTTATTCCTTTTATGTATGTTTCTTACATCCTTTTCTATCTCTATCTAGAAATTGAGTCAACTAGTTAATCAGAAAATGTCAGAAGAATCTAAAAAAGAGAGAGATTTATTTCAGAGAAAACCAAAGTTCTAGTTCTTTGTAGTGTAGATATAATTAAACTTTCTCTCAAAATTTAATATATTTCTCTTTTTACTTCATTTTTAAATATTTTGTTCCCAATTTTAAAAATTAAATTCTATCCAAAAAATACACTTTTATTTTATTTCAATGGAATTTGACTTTACAAAGGAAAAGAAAGGGAATATCATTGCTGAGAAAACCCAAGTTCTTTTAAAAATCAAGTGCCACTTCACTTTAAAAAATTTTTTAAAGGTTCTATTATTTTTATGTGCTCTAGATCAAAGCTTCTTAACATGTAGTTTGTGATACCATATGAGGTCTCATAACAATGTGGGAATTGTGAAATTATAATTTATTATCAGTAAATGTTTGGTTTGCATACCTGGTAGTTTATAAAGTTATATACCCAGGATTATGTTAAAATTTCTTGGACAAAAAAGGGTCTCAAGTGGAAAAAGTTTAAGAAGCTTTGCTCTACATAAAGAACTTTAGGGTTTTTGGTATAAATAGTCCAAAAGAGTGAGTGCAATCTAGAAAATACAGAATTCTCCTGTACTCATGAGGGATAACCTCAGTACAAATATTTGAGTCGATACAAACTCATCTTGTTCTCAATCTGGTAGGATCTTCGGGACTGGTTAGTCTCAATATTGACAAAACAACATATATTCAGCATCTAGGGCAAGAGAAAAAAGATACTGAATCATAGTCCATGGGTAATTCAAGGACTAATTCACTGAAAATCAGTGGTATAAGAGAAAGAATATTAAATTTGGAGTGCACAGAGGACCTGAATTTGATTCTCCCATTTATTATCTGAATGATTTGGGGCAAGTCACTTCACATCTTTGGGTTTCAGTTTTTTCATATGTAAAATGGCCTCTGTGAGGCAGTTTCCATCTCTAGATCTATAATCCTATGATTTTAAAGGTAAGTCAGTCAACAAAAATATTTTAATAATTAAGCAACAGGCCCTTTATGTACTAAGCCTTGGGCCCAATGCCAGAATCCCTTTTATTAACACCCTTGACAACTTTTGTCTGAATTCTTCCACTCGTGGAACTCACCACTTTTCCAAAGCAGATCATTCTATTTTTTTTTTTTAAACAATAGCGCTTCCTTATGTTAGGCCAAAATCTATCTCCCCAAAATTTCAGAAATAATTATCTATCTACATTCAATCAGGCCCAGTAAGCCTTTTTCTGACATCTAAATTATCTATGGATACAGTTACACTATGTTTTTTAAATAACAACTTTTTGTTTATGGTATGGGGGAAGGAAAAATACAATTTTTAACATCCAAGTTACATGGAATGCTCTATTTTTAGAAACTTCTGGAATTTACTTTCATATTTATAGATCAAAATGTAAGAATCTGAAATGTTATTAACTGAAAATGACTAGTGTGTTTTTTATTTTAAGGCAATTGGAAGAAGAAAAAAGCATAGATAAGAATCTGACAATTAGTATCTGACAATTGGAAAGAATAAATAAAATGTTGATACAATTTTATCTGGGAAGAATTATGATATGATGAACCCGTAGAATATACATTTCTTGCAGGGGAAGGACTGTTAGTCTTTTCAGCCCCAGCACCCAGGTACCTTGCTGAACTGCAAATTCTGCTATCTCCCCAAAACACTTTAAATGGCACCCTACTGGACAAAGTAGTCTGAGGGAGTATTTCAACTTCCAGTGTACTGGGCTCTCTTATAATACTCACATTCATTTTGTTCAGTCCCATAAGAAGCATTCTTTGAAATGCTCCTTCCCACAACCATTTCTTTTATGAACCATGTGAGTAGCTTCTGGATGTTATATAGCTCCAGCCTAATAGGCTTTTTTCTGACTGCTTATCATTTGTCATCTTTGCCTCCTAAAAAAAAACAACAAAAAACCCTAGGACCAGCTTCTATGGGTAATTTCCTGTTTTTTCCTACCCTTCCATAGTAAATAAAAAAAGGGCAGCAACTAACTACTTTTGGTACCATAGCAAGCTAGGGTAAAATCAGTATTTCGAAGAAGCTCCTTATTAGCATGAAGAACATTCTGTGTATAATTGGCTACCTAATGACTAACCCGGAAGCAGTCAGTTAGTTCTAAGCCTCTTTTTTGGAGGGTGCTTGTCACCCTTTATAAATCTTTATTATCGTTCAGTACCAGTAGACTTTTCTTTGTTCCTGGAGATCTCTGGCAAATGGTAAATGAATTTCTTCTAATGGGTATAAGTTGGTTTTTGTTTTGTTTTGCTCCAGATGGCACAATATTCCTTCTGAGAAGAGAAAAATGAACTTTCCTCTTTTTTCTTTCTAGAGTCTCCTCTGGAGACTCATGAGAGAATCACAAACCAACAGCTGGTGAGTGAGTGGTAACTGTAACTGTTGGCAGGGAAGCACTCCTGTGCTGACTTGTAGGGAGCCAGAGAGTTGCTGAATGGAGCGCCTGGTCCATTGCAGTAATTACAGGAGAATCCTCTGACTCTCTCTAGCTAGGAGGGTACTATGTGCGCTTTTGTGTTTTTGAAGAGATGACAAATTTCTCCTTTCCTGTAAGTCTTGTAGAATAGCATTCTACAATGGATAAAGTGAATATGACTGAGCCAATCATTATATTGGTTGTTCTGTCTTGAACATTTAATGCTTCATTTCCTTAAATAATTAATTAGTTCAGATTTGCTCCCAGATACCTGGCAGACAGCCTACCTTCCTCATCACCACTAGCAACAACATTTTCCCAACTGCCAACAACAGGCAGGTGGTCGTACTGGTCAGTACCAGAAGACTTTTCTTTGTTCCTAGGAATCTCTGGTAAATGGTAAATAAATTTCTTCTCATGGATGTGAGTGGTTTTTTGTTTTGTTTTGTTTCAAATGATAAAATATTCCTTTTAAAAACAGAAAAATGAACTTTCCTCCCTTGTCTTTCTAGAGTCTCTTCTTGAAGGAGACTCCTGAGAGAATCACAAACCCACAGCCTTAGAGGGGACTATAGGAATAGCAGTATCCTGCAGGCCACCTGTCCCATTTCCAATCCAGTTCTCAAAAACCACCATCTGAAGAGACAACTCTTGGGGTCCAGCCATCCCTAACAATCGTCAACTAATTGTCACACACAAGGCAGGCCAGCCTGCTTTGCTGAAGAAGTAGGGTCCTCAGAAGGAGAGACAGGAGGCAGCATCTGTCATGCACATCAAACCACCACCACCATCACAAACAAAAGCAGCCTGACCACAATCTTCCATTGCACCCTGACAGAGATAACCCAGGACTATGATGAACTCAAGAGTCTTGGGAATAGCAAGGCTTTCAGTCCATTATCCTCAGCCATGATCTTAGGAAGCAGCCCCTGTAAAGATGCAGACTGGCCACTATTCCTTTTAGGGGTTACAGCCATAGCTACAAAAGACTTAGAAAGGAAAGTTCTTGCCACCTAAATCCTTGGCATTATCAAACAGTTCAACATCAGAAACAAATATGATTTTATAAGTGGAAATGGCATTCAAGAAGAAATATTAACATTTGATTTGCTGAAGAACCTTAAGAACCATGGGATCTTTCCATCTGCCTCGAAGCTGAAACTTCCATATGTATTTTCTCCCCCATTAGAATGTGCGCTCCCCCTGCACTTAACACATTGTTTTACCAGTAGAAGGCAGGTAATAAAAAGTTTTATTCATTCATTTAATTATTATTACTTTCCTATTCTCAAACACAAGTTTTTTCTAAGCTTTGATTAAATTAATTTTTACCTCAATTCAAATATGAGGAGCCCCTCTTTTTGATTAGGTGATCAAAAGTTAAGATCTACCACTTGACACCAGAGGGACAACTATAGCTCTAGGGGCAAATTTTTTTCTATTGCAGGGGGGCAAAATCTTTTTAGAAAACAGGAAAAGAAGTTCTGGGAAGAAGGGAAGTGGCCACTGATTAAGACTTAAATTACCATTATCAAGATAATACTATTTGCAAGATTTTATATTCATTCTGATGCAAATTCAAAAAACCAAAGCAAAACAAAATATGTCTTCTGATGGCTCCTAGCTTCTCCAATGTTTCTCAAAGGATACATATATCCTTCCTGTCCCTGGCTCACACTCCAATCCTTTGAATCTGGAAGAATAGGATGAGGCAAGTCCTTCATTGACAATCATCATCTTTGCAACCCCAGGATGCGGCAATACTTTATTCATATTTACCTACATTCCTTTACTTCTAAACACAAATATGTGAACAAATCAAATGGGTTAATAGTTATGTAACTAGGCTTAAATTTGTAAATTCTCTTATTCCTTTCTGCTATAGGAAGAAAAATAACAGTGCTAAATTTGTCTAAGAAAGAGATCTGTATAAGTAATAGTGGATTTTGGATCTGAGCCAAAAAAAGATAATCAGTTTTAGCACTTTAGGTACAAAAGTAGAATATTAACTTCCTGAACTACATTCTTGTGCAAAGAAGTCTCCTCCAAATTTGAAGAGGGCAGGTTAACATTACTTTTAGAAGGAAGCCCATATGGAACTCACCAGTGGCACAACTGACTGTATGAATAAGTACCACAATACTTGGAATAAGTTACAGGACTGGGTTACAGAGGTTTTTTCAGGTCATTTCTGGAGTCATTTTAGGAGTAGCTTTAGAATTACCTTGGGGTAGAGGGGTACCTCCTAAGTGACTCACCAGCAGCACAAGGAAACCATTGAGGCCAAGACCTTAGAATGGCTTTTAATAACTTCAGTAACAAAGGCAGCTCAGGGAATTATGTCATTTAAAAGAAACCTTGACTAATCAATGACACACTGTTTCAAATGTTGACCCTAAGAAAATCTGTATTTATAAGGCACAGTCTCCCTGATACAGCAGGAATCAGATTTCAGATATCAAGGATGCTGCTTACTCTACATCTTTCCTGCCTTCCTGAACTCTTGAAGGTGGTCTCAGAGTGTGGCCAGAATCAGGTATGGCCATTCTGATCATGACATTAAATAACTGAGTACTTATTCACCTTTGTGACTGCTCTAAATTTTCTCAATGTCATTCTTTAAAAAAATTGTGGACATGGGCATGTTTTCTATAAAAGAATGAGTAATAATGGAAAGAGAACAGAACTGGGAAAGCAAGCAGACCAAAGGAAATGCAACACATACATTTAAAAGGTACCACTAAGAAAATTAAGATATCCAATAAGCCCAGTGATACATCAAGCACTCACTGCACATAGATGTTTTATACATAGGTCCCTCGGGTAAATCAGGAATCAGGTATCTGGAAACAGGCAAATAATTAGACTCAATTGATTAAAAAACTCATCTCAAGGACTCAACTTTTGCTTGTTTAAAGATTTGCATTTGAGCACTTCTCACAGCACCTTGCTATTCTGCACGCACCGGACAGCATACACCAGGTCCCTGAAGATGTTCCCTTCCATCTTGGCACGGCCCTGGGAACAGACAAAGACGCCCCCCTTGCCATCTCTAAAAAGGCACTTCCGAATGAGGCAGCCCTGCAAGGAACTGGCAAGGGACTGAGCCTCACTGTCTCTCTGAAGCTCTTGGTGCAGGGTTTTCAGTTCTAGGCCATTCTGGAGGTTGGACAGTCGAGTGGTCTGTGGCCGGCCAAGCAGAGACCTAGCCAGGGTGTGGCTCAGACTGGGCGCCTGGTGAGAGACTTTGTACACAAACTGGTCTTCAGGTTCATTTTCACTGCCAGAACTCTGGCTGCTGTCATTGGAGTCGGCATCGGGGTCAATCCCCTTCCTGTCCCTGGCAGAGCACAGATCCCGCTTAATTTCATTTTCCTTCTGGAAGTCTTTCTCACATGCTTGTGGGGATTTTGAAGGGGGAAGTAAGTTGCTCTGGTCTTCACCTATGACAATCTCACAGGTTCTTAAATTTCGTGTGGGCAGATGTCCTAAGGTTTCTTGGTTTGATGGGTTAAAAGGGGCTGAGTCTTGGGTACTTGATAAAACAGAAAAGGACTTGACCAGTCCCATCAGATGTTTATAGGCCCAGTTCCTGTCGGAGGATGGATGTCCTTCAACAGTCACAGAGGCAATTTCACTCCCAACAAATTCACAATTTTCAAGGACACAGAGGGCTACACTGTGAAGGCTGATGCTGGCTTGATTAAAGGTACAAAATTTGACTTGGCAGGTTCCTGGAGCATGAATCTGCAACTGCCCATTTTCAAAGTTGCAGTTATCAAATTGGACATGACCTGAAGACACCTAAAAAAGGAAAATAAGAAAATGAAATTGCAAAGCAACTAGGGATTTCCTTGACTTATTCTTGATCTCCTTTTCCCTTTACAAAGGAATTTTTTTTCTTTCAAATAACTAACGAACTATGTATTTCTTAGCAATTAATGAACCTCAGTAACCCTATCCACTTCTCACACCCAGAAGAACTATACTTGAACATGACCTTCCTGGTCCCATTTACATACTATTAAGTACCAACTAGTCAAAATGGAAAAAAAAATTAAACTAAATGTGTATGTCTGTCTCTTTCACCACATCCCTCCACCCTGACCAAGTTCTAATGGGCACAAACAACACTTCAAGAATAGATCAGATATATCTTTAGCCCTTTCCATACAAGTAGGAGTACTTGCAGTAGTTTTGGAGCTGGGAGATGAAATAAGTCAGAGAAGAAATCAGTGATGATGATAAGGGGAGCTTTAATAAATGCATTCCAGGTTGCCAGTTTGATCACAGCACTATTCCAGGAGATCTCTTGTTTTTTACAACCTCTATGGAATTCATATCCTACACCTGGCCAAACTTATAAATGAAAAGAATCCTAGCAGGGAAGAATAGGAGTAGAAGTACAGTCCCTTGGCACCCAAGCATCACATCTTGTTCTTCGTGGACAGGGTACTTTGGAGAGGATGAGGAAATAGGAACAGAATCTAATTATTTTATAGAACCAGATCAAATTAACTCCCATTATAGTGAGGTCCCTCAAAACTTTCTGGATCTAGTCCTAACAACAATAATAATAACAGCTGAAATATAGTGATAACTAAATCTGACTAAGAAAAAAAATAAGATGAGAACTGAATGTTTTATTTTTTAAATTTTATATTAACCTAGTTGAGATATTTGAGTCATGAGATCATATTCTTGGTTAAGGTCTCAAGAGGTTATTTGATTTTGGCAGGTCCATAAAAAATCTTCATGGATGATTAGAAGTCCTATTGATTTGTCCTAGCATTTAATCATCTTTACTACCATTAAAATTTTCCTTTATGGCCAACTTAATTTTCATTGCTATCATTTAAGTCCATTTCTTATTGCTGAATGCTCTGTGTAAATGAATAACCTCTCTGGAGGACAAGTGAAACCTTCACATATTGGAAAAGAGTTATTGGTTACCCCTTGTTAACTTCTTTTTTAGGAAAAAAAAATGTCAATTACCTCCTACTTTGTAGGGGAAAAAACCTCAACATTTGTTTCCAGGTCTTTGTGCCAGCTTTAGGAGAGTTTAGTGGTCCAACTGAAACAGATTAGGGACACAAATTTCCTTCTTCCCAGATTAGTCAGATGTATATTATGTGATACAGGAAAAATCATTTATCTTCTCTGAATGTTCTTCTCAAGGGTAAAAAAGATTGTTAACAACAAAGTGATCTAGAAATTCTTTTTTAGTCACAATTTTCAGTTCCCACCTTCCTATTTCCTTCTATTTTCTTGTCCTTTTAAAGAATAAAATTTGCTCCAAAAGAGACCACTCTGGATTTCTCTACCCTTCCCTCCTTATTGTAGTAGATAATGAGATAAAAATGGATCATGAAAAAGCCAGAGGATAAAATATAGCAAATGGGAAAAGAAAGAAGGGATATATACAATCCATGCATTACTATGATAATAATAATAATAATATAGAATGCTCTAAGGTTGGCAGCGTTATGCACCGGATCCTCACAACCACCTTGAGAGCTAGGCGCTATGATGATCGCCATTTTGCAGGTGAGGAAAGTGAGACAGAAAGCGTTGAAGTAGGTCTTTGGGACTCCGGTCTAACTCTCTAGCCATCGCACCTCTTAGCAGGCTCTCACCGTGGACAAGAAAGAAAAAGCGTGCATGCTGCTGAGAGCTGAAGGTCGAGGTGAGAAAGCTGAAAGCCTGGGTTTGCCCGACCTCAGCCCGCAGCCACCCACCTTGTACATCACAGGGCTGAACCACACTGGCATAAAGACCAGGTTGCAGAGGCGCGTGGTGGCGCAGTGCTGATCCACACACACCAGCAGGGCCACGTCGCCAAGCTTCCCGTGGCCCATGATCTCCACAGGCACGTTCAGGATGATTTCTCCCTGCTCCTCGTAGATGCCTGGAAATAGCACGATCTTGTCATAAATGTTGGCCGAGGTCAAGGCACTGCCGAGGTTGTCAAACTCACAACCAGGCCCCACGTAGAGAACGCGGCGGTCCTTCCTCCTGCGGAAGAGGTAAAAGCAGTTAGAAGACTCCAGCTCCTGGGCGTTCTTGGTCCACGTCTTGGCAGCCAGGTAGTGCTGTTTGAAGGCTTCTCTCCAAGACCGAGGCTCCACGTCAGGCTGATTGGGCCAGTTGGGATGCCGGCACTCGATGCATCGCAGGCACAACTGACGCCACCTGGTGCTGTCCAGGCTGAGGATGAGCTCGTACCAGGCTTTGCACACGAGGCTGCAGCGGCCCAAGTCGGGAAGTCGCAGGTAGGCTAAGATCAGGCGCCACAGCTCCAGAGGGAGGCCGCTCACCTCCATAGTCACCTGGGAGACGGGGAGCACACACAAAGATTGAACACAAAATAAAACGACCCATGTTTAGGTCAGCACTCCAGTTTTCCTTTTAACTTTACTGAAGGTCTCTTTGACTTAAGGACACACACAACGCTTGATTTCCATTCTCAATTGATAGTATGTTGGAGATGATGATAGCTAACATTTATAAAGTGATAGCACACTTCACAGATAGCACCTTATTTGATCCTCACAAGAACCCCGGGAAGTAGGTGCTATCTTGTCTCCATTTTACAGGTAAATAAACAGAGGCAGAAACTTAGGCCACACAGCTAGTGTTTGTGACACCAAACTCATCTTCCTGACTCTGGGCCAGTGCTCTATCCACTTTGACAACTAGCTGCCTGGGTCAGCCTTTGGAGCCTCCTCTGATATTAGAAAACTGACAGCTATATGGAGAGGGCTCACAATGATCTAAAAGTTCTATGGTAAGTTCAGGTGAAAGGAATTGGCATTAATTTAGAATCATAGCCTTACACATTTAGAGATGGAAACAATTCAGAGGTCATCTAGTCTAACCCCCTCAATTTAGAGTTGAGGAAATGGAAACTTAGAGGGGTTTAAAAGTACATCAGATGTAATGGCTTGTGTTGAATACAAAAACTTCAGATTTTTAAACCCAGCACTCTGCTCCCTGAAAGCCTAGGCTCTAACCGGTCCACATTAGTCTTATCTTGTTTATAAATCTCCTTGTCACTCCGCCAGACATTTCCAAAGCATCATAAGTGGGCCCTTATCCCCTTTTCTCCTGCTTGGGGCTCACCATGCTTCACTTACCAGTGCTTGTATCCCCAGCACTTAACATAATAAATACTTTATTAGCATCCTGCTTTATTATTCTAAGTAGGAAAGGGAATGGAAATGGATGGCTGGAAGATAGTTCAAGTAGATAGCCGGGATGAAAAATATGATCTGAGGTCTCCAATTGGGACAGTGTGAGACACCAGGGTAGGAGACCTAGAGATGAGAAAGTCAAGCCCTCCAGGATAAAGCTCTGAAGACTTGTAAGACTGCACAGGGCAGAAATGTTGGAGTGAAATGTCTCAGCCAAATTGCTCTACTATCTCTTATGTGCCATATTCTTTTCCCCAACATCCTTGCTTTGCATAGGCTGTTCCCTCATGCCTAGAATGAATGTCCTCATCTCTGTCCCTCAGAATCCCTTCTTCCACCCTCCCAGCTCAAGTGAAACCTCCTGCAGGAAGACTACTGTGATTCTTCCCTCCCCTGTTGTCAGTGCCCTCCTTTCAGAAACTACTTGATGTATTTATTTTGTATTTTTGTCTGTGTTTTATATATTTACTTGAGTAGAGGGGATGTTTATCTTTGTAACCCCAGAGCTTAGTTAGTGCCTTAGTTAGTACCTGGCATAAACTACACAGAAAATAAATTGTTTGATGAGTGGTGTCTGCACTAGTAGAAGGAACAGCCATATAGATCTTTTTAAGCACTAAGGTAAACTACAAAGATTCTACATTTGATTTTTTAAAAATTTTTATTTTTTTAGAAATCAATAGTATAAACAGAGAATTTGATTTAGCAGCAGTGCATGTCAACATCTGATAATTCTAGATGGTCACAAATGAACCAACGGCACAATAATAATATTTTTTTTAAAAGAAAACAGCCTTGGACTATTTAATAATTAAAAAAAAAAAAAAAGCAAACATGATCTTGGGCTACTTCACTTAAGTGAAGCCTGACTAGAAAGAAGAAAAAAAGAGGTAGAGAGTATCAATTTTAGGAAAGACATTGATAAGCTATAATTTATCCAGGTAATGAAGGCTTTAAAAATTGTCATATGAGACACAGTTGAAGAACCTGGGGATGTTTATTCTGAAGAAAAGAAGACCAAATAGAGAAAGGACAGTTGTCTTCACATATTTAAAAGGCAATCATGACAAAGGAAAATGACTGAAGGTAGTATGGCCCAATGGAAAAAGCACTTGGATGTGGAGTCAAAAGCCAATATTCAAAACTTGACTTTCAATTTCAACTTAGGTAAATTGAAAGCTTGGACAAGATATTTAGCTTCCATGAACCACAATTTCCATACTTATAAAATGAAGAAGCTCGGGAGGCCCTTTCCACTGTCTAATAATTTATTCTCTCTAGTCGACAAGAAAAGGGCCCTAGTGGGCAGAGTTTTTTGTTTGTTTGTTTTTGCTGAGGCAATTGGGGTTAAGTGACTTGCCCAGGGTCACACAGCTAGGAAGTGTTAAGTGTCTGAGACCACATTTGAACTCAGGTCCTCCTGACTTCAGGGTTGGTGCTCTATCCACTAAGCCACCTAGTTGCCCGGTGGGCAGAGTTTTGAGAAAGATGGGGCTTTAAAATAACCTTCTTATAATTGGTGCTGTCCAACAATGTCACTCATTACTTTGTGAGGCAGTTATTTCCACATCATTAAAAGCTTCCAGGGGAAGACTAGATGACCATCCTCTAGGGATTTCTATATCAGGTAGAAGGCTAATCTAAGAAGGGGACTTTCTTTTAAATTAGAGTTTTTTATTTTCAAAACCTTTGCAAAACCTTTGTTCCATTTTTTTTCCTCTCTCCCTTCCCCTCACTCCCTTCCCTAGACAAGAAATCCAATATATGTTAAACATGTATAATTCTTCTATACATATTTCCACAATTATCATGCTGCACAAGAAAAATTAGATAAAAAAGAAAAAAATGAGAAAGAAAACAAAAAGCAAGCAAACAACAACAAAAAGGGAAAATGCTATGTTGTGATCCACACTCAGTTCCCACAGTCCTCTAGGTGCAAATGGCTCTCTCCATTACAAGACCATTGGAACTGGCCTGAATCGCCTCATTTTTGAAAAGAGCCATGTAGGTAGGAAAGGGATTCTTAACATTTTTTGTGTGTTACAGACCTCTTTAGCAGCCTGGTGAAGTCTGTGGACTCTTTCTCAGGATACATAAAAGGAACTAATTGTATCAAAATATATTTTTAAAAGACTCTCAAAAAACAAAGTTCACAGACTCCACGTTAACAAACACTGTTCTAGAAGAATTCTAAGATCCCTTTCCAATGTGAAGATTTTATGAAATAGCAAAAAATATTATTTTTAAACAAAAAGAAAAAAAATCAAGGCTTATTCACTCAGATTTTGCTATGGCATGATTCATTTCCTGGAAGCTCTATTGAGGTAGAAAATAAGGACCTTTATAGTGTTCAAAATGGTCACTTATGCCAGGAGCTAGGGATCTGTGAGATGAAAGAAGACACAAAGAGTAGCTAAAACTAATAAGTTTTTATTAAAGACTAATAAGTCTCCATGGATATTATAGAAAGAAGGCAGCAGTTTGTAATGTCAGCTATATTAGTCTACTCCCTGAAATAACCTCTTCTACTCTTCAATAGAGAATTACTTAAAGTCATCAAACAATTCAACAAAAAAAGTCTATTAAGTGTCAAGAATTTGTTTTACTTGACTAATGGATATTTGTTACAAACATTTTGTTTTTCTTTTTTTAGTGGAGGAAGTAGAAAAATAAATGCTTCTCAACTAAAAAAAATTCATTAAAAAACAAAATAAAAAAATTAATATAAAGTAACTTCAGAAAGGGGAGTACAACTACTAACAACTAGGGGAATCAGAAAAGGTTTCACATAAGTGGTGGCACCTAAGCAAAGAATTTTAAGTAAAAGTAAGAAAGAAGTGTAGTGTAGGCAAGGGGAATATGCCTATGAAAGGCACAGAGAGAGGGAGACTGAACAGCATATCATGGGATAGTTTGACCAGAATTTAGAACGATTTCATAAAAGAAAAGTTAACAGGACTAGAAGAAGAAATAAGTTGACATATGGAATAGTGGTGGTTTTAATATGTCGTTATTAAAATGTGGCACAGCTAGTAAAAAGATTAATAAAGAAAGCATGGATATGAACTTTTCATTTGCTATGCTGGAGGTAACTGTATAGAAGGAGAAATTAAATGATAGAAGGAAATAGACTTTTTTACATGCAAATGAAAATCTTACAAAAATAATCACATACTTAGTTATAAAGAAGATAAATTGAAAAAGGCAAAAATGCTACACACTCTCTTTTAAGATCAACAAAGACTAAAAATAGAAATAAATAACATGAATAAATGGCACAAGGCTCCATGAAACTAAAAATAGTCTATTAAACAATAACTGTTGTTAAACAATAAAACAAAAAAAATTAGAAAAAAATGTCAACAGGATATTTAAAAGAAAATATGAATAATTTTTAAAATACATATAGGATACATATGAAGCTATTTTTTGAGACATAATTAATAGCACTATCTAACCTAAAGGTTTTTTTAAATATTAAATTAAGTTTACATCTAAAGATATTAGAAAAAGCAAAACAAAGTAGAAAACTTAGATAATAAAAGGAAAGAATTGATATAGAATAAAAATGAATAAATAACTTCACTAATCTCTCTCTCTCTCTCTCTATATATATATATACATATACATAAAGATATCTTCAAGGGCTGAAAGTTTTTTAATATGCCAATAAAATTGACATATCCACTAGAAAATTGTGTTCAAAATAGAGCAGAGAATCACCAAAACTAGAAATGAAAATGAGGAAGATATGAAAATTACAGAAGAAATGAAGAATATAATCAGAAAATAGTGTGCATAGCTATATGTCAATAATTTGGGGAACTTAAATGAAGTGGAAAAATCTTTGCAAAAATATAAATTACCAAAAAAAAAACCCAAAGTATTTAAAGTACTAAGAACTTTTTAAGTAGACTAATTTAAAGGGAAAAATGAAATACTGAAAGATCTTCATGCTGCCAAAAAACACCTCCATATGGATTTACAGATATTTTCCCAAATGTTCCCAGAACAAATAATTACCAAATTACATAGACTTTCTAAAGGCAGAAAAAAAGATGGAACACTACCCAACTTGTTTTATGAAGCAAATAAGGCCTCAACTCTAAAATTTGATGACAACAAGAAAATGACAGGACAATTTCATTAATGGTTATAAATACTAAAAACACTAAACAAAATGATAAATAGAATATGCCAAAGCAATGAAAAAACATTTCCTTTTGGATGTTTTCTCTTTTCTAGGAATTCACAACACTGCGACCTTCTGGTTCTGCACCCCCCTCTCAGTCTCCTTTGCTGGATCTCTCTGTGGAATTGCCCCCAGGTTCTGGGCTAGAAATTCCCCCCCCCACCTCTAGCCCCCACCCCCACCCCCCCAATTCTCATAAGTTCAACCGTTATTTTTATGCAGGTGATTCCCAGATCTACACATCTATTGCTAAACTCTCTCATGAGTTTTAGTCCAACATCACCAACTGAATTTGGGGCATCTGAAAATGGATGTTTCACAAGCATATTAAACAATATGTCCAAAATTGAACCCATTATCATTTCTCTAAAACTCGCCCTTTTCTCAATATTCCCCTTACTATCTAAGGCCCTACCATCCTCTCAGGCACTCAAGCTCTCATTCTCACGTATCTTGAATATCCAAGTTGTTTCTGCTTTTATGGCATCTCCTAAAGTCTCCATCTGCTCTCTACTCACACAGTTGCTATTTTTGGGCAGGCTACCAATGCTCTAGACTATTACAATAACCTCCTAATTAGTCTCCCAGTCTCAAACACCTCCATATTTCAATGCATTCTCTACTCAGCTGTCAAAGCAATCTTCCTAACATGCAGGTCTGACCATGTGAACACCCTATTCAATAAACCTCAAGATCAAACATCCACATTTAAAGCGCTTCACCATGCACAAAAATGATGAACAAGATGATTTTAGAAAAACCTGGAGGGATTTACATGAACTGAGGCTGCGTGAAACAAGCAGAACCAGGAAAACATTGTATACAATAACAGCAAGAATGTGTGATGGTCAACTATGAAAGACTTGGTTCTTCTCAGTGGTTCAGTGATACAAAGCAATCCCAATTTACTTTGACAGAAAATACCCCCTGCACTCAGAAAGAGAACTATGGAGATTGAATGTAAATCAACACAAGTTCACTTCTTTTCTGTTATTTTTTTTCTCTCTCATGGTTTTTCCCTTTTGTTCTCATTTTCCCCTCCCAACATGATTCATAAAGAAATGTGTATTTAAAAGTTATTATACATGTATGACCAGAAAAAATAAGACAAGTAAAATTTTTTTTTTGTTTTTTGCTAAGGCAATTGAGGTTAAGTGACTGCCCAGGGTCACACAGCTAGGGAATGTTAAGTGTCTGAGATCAGATTTGAACTCAGGTCCTCCTGACTTCAGGGCTGGTGCTCTATCTATTGCGCCACCTAGCTGCCCCTAAAAAAATTTTTTTAAAAGAAAAAAAAAGACTAAGTTCAAATCCTCCCTTCTGAAAGAGGCTTTCCCAAGAAGTCTACTGCTTCTAAGTCCTTTTTTCCTAAGTGTATCTTCCATTTATATTTGCATATATCTTGCCTGTATATAGTTGTTTGCATATTGTCTCTTCTATTGAACTACTTAAGGGTAGGAACAGTTATTGCATTTCTCTGTATCCCTAGTGTCTTTCAGAAGGTACAGATTTTCAATAAATGCTTCTTGATTGATTAGACTGACCTATTTACATCAAGACCAAAACAATGGTTTATTTTAGGAAAAAAAAAAGACTGACAACTTGAGACCAGTGACTTCTAACCAAACAACAAAAGTTAATTCTAGAGCCATTGCATATTATTTAAACACCGAATGAATACTAAACCTGAAAGCACAGACATACTTACTTGGTCACATGGGCCATATTTGATAAATTCTGAGATTATCTGTTGGAGCTAAATTCCAAGTACAAAAGGTCAAAATTCACTAATACAATTCATTCAAAAATTAAACATTTTTAAGCATTTATATGTAAGGTAATCTACCCCTGTCTTCTCAGAGCTTAAATCCACACATTCTACTGGGAAGTTACAAAATATATATATGGATAAGTAAATAAATACCAAGGTGCTTAAAGAGGAAGAGAGCACTGTCAACTGAAGCATTCCATTTCCAAGAGAAAAGGCCTTCAATTAGGCAGTAGCCACTAAGCTGAGTTTGGAAGAAAGCCAGGCAATTCTAAGGGGGTATAGGGGTGATTAACAGTGGTGGTGAAACATTCCAGGGATGCATGACAGTCTCAGAAAGGCATGGATGTAAGAGATGGAAAATTGAGTAAAAGGAACAGTAAGCAGGCTAGTTGGGCTAGAATACAGTGTGTGAATGTGAATCATATGAAATGAGCCTGAAAACCAGTCTAGAGTGGCTTTAAATATCAGGCTGAAAAGAGGCAAAAAAAGATCTGCTAAAGATTTTCAAGTAGGAGAGTGTCTTAGTCAAATATGTTTTAAGAATATTAATTTGGTTCCATGTTGATGATAGATTGGGGAGGGGAGAGACTAGAAGCAGCAAGACTAATTATAAGGCATTGTAATAATCCAGGTGAGAATGTGATAAGGCAAAGAAAGGGAACAATTACAAAAGACATTAATGAGGTACCACAATCACAATTGGGCAAATAATTTAGATATATGGGAGAGTGAGGAAAAAGGAAAAATCAAGAATGACTGGGGTTTCACTATGTTGGATTTTATCAGTCCAAGATGGGTAGTGCTACTATCCAACTACAAGCTTCCCTTGTATTTCCTGCCAGAGAATGTGGATTCCCTATTCCACAGTGATCAGAAACCTTAGTAACTTTATATTGTGGAGGAGTTTGGGATGAAATAAAGGAGATATGTGAGACACAAGGAATAAAACTGCTAATACCAAAAAAAAATTGTAGTTGACAATTTGGAGTGTGCAGAGAGCATGCCATAAGTGGAAACAAATCTTCTAGCACTGGATAGTCCTCCCTTTCTAGATTGCTTAATGGCAAGCTCCGATTCAGAATGAAGATCTACAAGAAATAATAATAAGTCAAAAGAAGGGAGGTAGCACCTCTGGGCATTCAAACTTAATTCATGAGAGAACTCTCTACTATTGAAGAAGAAAAAGTTGGAGTTTTGTGATGAAGTTCTGTACCGTAACTGCTCATACCTAGCTGAACTATTCAACACCTACTCATCTAAAGTTATTAAATAATAACTAGCATTTATGTACCACTTTAAGGTTTACAGAGCAAACATATGTTATTTCACTTGATCCTCATAATAATAATTATAATAGCAGCTAATGTTTTTTTAGTGCCTACTAGGTGTCAGGCTCTATGTTATGTGCTTTATAATTATTATTTAATTTGATCCTCACAACAACCCTGGAAAGAAGGTGCTATTTATTTACACGAAGAAACTAAAGCAAACAAAGGTTACCTGACTTGCTTAGGGTCACAGTTAGTAAGTGTCTGACTCTGGATTTGAACTTGAGGCTTCCTAACTCCAGATCCAGCACTCTATCCACTACAACAACTAGCTGCCTTCCTTATGTTAATTCTGGACTTATGAGCCAATATGGGTCCTAGACTACTGGCCCAAGAAAGCAAGAGATATTTATAAATAGTGAGACATCTAGCAATGGTGAGTTCAAAAAAAAAAAAGGAACTATCAACTTGATCTATTTACTAGAACAGCATGAGTAGAAAGCAGAAAGCTTTTGAAACTAATATAAACATCCTCTGCGTCTGGAAGTGAACAGGAAGAAAACATGCAGTAGTTACTAGAGATGAACTACTTTCTCTAGAACACAAAGCCTAACCCAACCAAGGACCAAAGGCTTCCCCAAAGTCTAGGTATTTTTGAGTGTGGCTTTCCTTCCAGGATCCATTCCGACCATGATCAAGATTTTAAAAGAGAAAACTGTTCACGAAAGAGTTCAGTAGAAATAAAAAATCCAGCATTACATCATACTGTCCATCAATGAGACCCAAAGTATGTTAATGGAACAATGATGAACATGCAGGAATGGCAATCCGTGCTATCAGTAAAGTCTATCTAGAGTGTGTTTTTAATAACAATTGAAATGGGCTTTACTCCATGCCTACTGGTGCTTGGTGAGAACCACAGCTACCTATTGATTTGTGCTTCGGAGTCCCTGAAGATGAAGATGTGGAGACTCACATTTAATGCATCATTTAATCTCGGCTCAGAGGAACATGGGGAGAAGCAGGCAACAGTAATGACATACTAGAATATCCAAATTATTAGGGGTTAGAGATAGCACCATTCCACCTGGGCTATACTTGGGCTCAAAATTGGGGCTGTTGGTCAGAAGAATATCAACCCAGTACAAGGGAGATAGAAACTGGGGGTAAAGAGGTGACATTAAGTCATTTCCCAAGTATCAGGACTATGTAGTGAAGGATCAGGTTGGCACATAGTATGCCTGTGGTCATGGGTAAGTTATGCATGCAGCCAGCTGCTCCCCAATGGTCACGTGTAAGGAATATGGTATACTACAATCCTGATAAATAATACTACATACTATATATCTTCCTATGAGTTGTTTGGTCTATAGCAAGTAATTCTAATTCGGGGCAGCTAGGTGGCGCAGTGGATAGAGCACCAGCCCTGAAGTTAGGAGGACCTGAGTTCAAATCTGGTCTCAGACACTTAACATTCCCTAGCTGTGTGACCCTGGGCAAGTCACTTAACCCCAATTGCCTCAGCAAAAAAAAAAAAGTAATTCTAATTCAAATATTATGTGTTGTGTCTCTATGTGTTACCTAAACAATTAATATAAGCATTTATTCAGTACCTATTATATAATAGGCACTGTGTTAAGTGCTAGAAGGCAAAAGTGAAAAGAGTCCCTGATCTCAAGAATATAAGCCCCTTTAGAGCAGTGTTTTTATTGTTTAACTTGTATTTGTACTCCCAAAGTTTAGCACAGTGACAAAAAGGAATTTGATGAGCAGGGTCTAAGGAAAGGCATTTCCATGCATAGAGGTAGATTTTGGAAGAATGATGATTGAATAAAAAGGACTTTGAGTAAATGTTTGGGAATAAATTGGGAATCAGAAGAAAGAAGAGAAATGCAGAAGTCTGTAGTGATCACAGAGAGTACAGCTCTGGGTCCTGATCTAAATCTTGTGGTCCCTTACAACAATCTATAAAGTAGGGATTTTTGACTTAGTTCAATAAACTTCTTTTTAAAAAGTATTTTTATAACTATTTCAATGTAATTGGTTTTCTTTGCATTGCTATGGATTTTGTTCTATGCATTTAAAAATATGGTTCCATGATTGCATATATGTAACCTGTATCAAATTGCTTACCATCTTAAAGAGAAGGGGGGTGAGAAAAAGAGGGAAAAAATTTGGAACTCAAAATGAATGTTTAAAATTGTCTTTACATGTAATTGAAAAAAACACTATTTAAAAAGAAAAAAAATGGTTTCAAAGAGTTAAGAAGCTTTACCAAATTACCAAAGAGGTCCATTACACAAAAAAGGTTAAAAAATCCTACTGTGAAGCAATAAGAGGTAATGTTATATCCATAAAGACTGTGTGAAGTAGTCTAAAGAATACTTTACTGGAAGTCAGATAACCAGGATTTTTTCTGCCAAATATTATCATATGATAATGTGATGCTGGGGAAGTCATATAACCTTTCTGCTCTAAGCAATTCTCTAAGATCAGAAATTGCAAGAGGGTGCCAACCTGCATGAGTAGAGTGAATTTCCACCTTTGGGAATTCCCTGTACCAATGCAAACCAAACATCCAGGCTCCATCTCTATGAATAGTTTACTAAGTGCTTGCCTTCAAACAACCATGTGACAGAAAAAGTAAGATTTCATTACAATTATATCTTGTTGAGGGGTGAAGAGAAGTGATAGATTTAAAGGCAATGCATAATACAAAAAGCTCATACCGTCAAAATTATCTTTAAAAATCCCTTAATTTGTCCAACACTACCTTTAAACAGTTGTAGCTAAAAAGGGATAGGATCTCTTTAACGGAAGGCAAACTGTATCAGAGAGCAGATGGATGATTTGAGCTGTTGTTATGAAATCGATTGAACATTAAATTTTCATAACAGTCAGTTATGCTATTGATTAGAGAAGAGGCTGAAACTAGTACTTTTAATTCAAATGAAAAACAAAACAGTTTATCTGCCTTAGTTGGCAGGAAATTTGATTACAGTGCGGGGGAAGGATATATGCAGAAGTAAAAATGATATAAAAACAAAAGATATCAATAAAAATTTTAAAAATTAAAATGTTAGGTGGCTCTGGTATTCAAGGGGTAAGGAGACAAGAATAGTGTGTGTGTATGTGTGTGAGAGAGAGAGAGAGAGAGAGAGAGAGAGAGAGAGAGAGAGGGAAGGAGGGAGGGAGGAGGGGGGAAAAGAGAGAAGAGGAGGGAAGGAGGGAGGGAGGGACGGAAAGAGAGAGAGAAAGAGAGAGGAGAGTTTTGACATTCCCTGATGTGTATAAATTACACCAGCTTCCTTTGGGGAAGATCGTTTATGACTCACCCTGTTAGATTCCCAAGCTTGTCAACAGCCCCCTGGAGAATACCCAAGTGTCTTTCTCTCTCCATTATAGCTGTGGGACTCCAGGGGATCTGAAAGCATGCAGTTCCAGAGAGAGGTTAGAAAGACTCTAAACTTAAAGCCCTTGGCTTGAAGACCTTAGGGAAACTTAAGGAAAATGTAATCAGCTCTGATCGCCCCAGTATTTCTTATACTCTCATCTGAGTAAGGGCTGGCTGTTGTTGTTTTCCAAACTCTTTGCTAGCATCAGACTCCACATATAAGGTCCCTAGGAGATATATGCTAGTCACTCCCTTCATTTTAATTCCACAGCTCAAAGGCTCCCCTAGCAAAAGGAAGGGGAAAACGTGGAGGATGAAAAAAAAGTGCTACCTAGGTATGGAAATCCCTGCAGAAACAGTTCCCTGTTCTTTAAAGAAAAGCAGTTAAGTAAAGTCAAAGCAGAATAGAACTGAACGTCCTTCATTCAATTAACGTAAAGTTTCTAGCTGGAGAAATAAAAAAGAAAGAAAGAAAGGAAGGAAGGAAGGAAGGAAGGAAGGAAGGAAGGAAGGAAGGAAGGAAGGAAGGAAGGAAGGG
>JAJPUD010001244.1:169599-212126 GCA_023553655.1 Myrmecobius fasciatus
AAGAAAGAAAGAAAGAAAGAAAGAAAGAAAGAAAGAAAGAAAGAAAGAAAGAAAGAAAGAAAGAAAGAAAGAAAGAAAGAAAGAAAAGGAAGGAGCCTGAATGAAAGTTTCTAGCTTCACTAGAAAGTGATTCATGGAAAGCCTGGACCAGGATCTACTTACTACTGGCTCTCACAATGACTTGTGCATTCTTAGCCAAGTAACAACTTTATAGCAAAGTTATTATTTCTCACATTTGGAGAACAAAAATGAATTTGTTAATTTATGGGACTATTAGTATCCAAGGGATTTTAAAAATAAAAAATGAGAAAGGAAGCAGTCTCTAATTAGTCAGAGTAAAAAAAAAAAGATCTTTTTTTTAATATTAAATTTGCTAAGTCAGCAAGTAATAAAATTCATTTATTATTTCCTATGTGCCAAGCACTGTGCTAAACACATTTATGGTAAGGGATATATACATTATAATGATTATGAACATTCACTGGCAATGAATTTTACTGGAAGAATGAGGTAAAATGATGAAAAAGACATAGTTTCAGTCTAAGAGAAGCTTTTACATTAATCTGCTAGTAGATGAAATACTTCTACAAGTAAGGAACAAGTATATAAAAAACTAAACATTCTAAAATAAACATATAAAAAACTAAGAATTCAGATGAGAGTGAGAGGGATCACTTCTGGAAGGGAGGCTTCGTAAAGGAAATGAAAAAGAACTGGACCTTAGAGAATGGGAAATGATGACAGATGAAGAGAAAAGGCAATCTAAGCACAAGAAAGTAAGTGGGCACAGTCACAGAGACCTGTAGGTATTTTGAGGAATAATAAGTAGTGGAGTTTGGTCTATGTTGATGATGTATAAAGGGGAGAAGTAAGAAATGAGACTTGCAAGTGAAGTCAGCACCAGACAGTATAAAACCCCTGAATGTATACTCACAAAAACAGACATGGGAACTATATGTACATAAACGTAAACCACTTTTTACACAAATAAAGTCAGATAAAAATAAATGAAGTAACATTTATTGTTCATGGGTAGATAAAACCAAGATAATAAAAAATGATGTCATCCTAATTAAATTACTTAAAAATTATCTTACTGAGTTAGAAAAGAACAAAAAAAAAAAAAGGAAATAATGAAAGGTCAGAAACTTCAAAGAAACCAGAGAAAAATGTTGATTAAGCAGATTCAATAGTCTCAGATCTCAAAACTGTTTTATAAAATAAGCACATCAGTGAAGTATAAAATGGATAATTTTAATTATTTTAAATTAAAATTTTCTTGTATAAATAAAACCTATGCAGGCAAGATTATAAGGAATGCAGAAAATTGGGGAAAACTTTCATAAATAGTATGATAGGATAGGATGTGATTGGATTAGAATATTGCTATCATGTAGGAAATGATGAGCTGGTTGATTAAGAAAAACATGGAAAGATTTGGATGATGCTACTCATCTTCAGAGAAACAGTTAACAAGTGGAAATAGGCATAATGTGGTCTTAACATATATATATATGTATGAGTGTATATGTGTATATTTATATGTGTATGTTTGTATGTATATGCGTCTGTATTCATGTTTAATTGTACCCTTCTGGGGGGAGGAAAAGAGGGAGAAAAACTAAGGTAAAAAGTGCACAGGAGAGAACAAAGGAGAGAACAAAACCTATAAGGAAGCAAAGAAAAGCTGAGTAGCTTTGAAAATAACATGTAGTGTTTATTAGATAGGTTTTCTTGAAATAAACGTATTGTTTTATATCGCATCCTCTCAAGTCCTGCTGTGTACATGGCAATACCTTTTTCTCTTTTCTCATTTTATATTTAAATTTAAAATAAATTTTAAAATTTACAAAACAAACAAAACACTCAAGCCAAAGAAAACAAAGAAGTCTGAACTTTATTCTGTAAGCAATAAGGAGTAATTGAAGGTTTTTTAAGGAGGGAGTGATGGAAACTGAACTCTACATGTAGAAAATTTCTTTGGCAAAGACAGGTTGGATGGACTAGGGATCTGGGAGACAGAAAAGTCAGCTGGGAGGTTACTATAAAAAATAGTTAATGAGAAAAGCAATGAAGGCTTGAGCTAGGTTCCAATGGGAATGAAAAGGAAAGGACATGGAAAATAATTAGAAATTAGGTAAAATGAGCAAGTAAAATGGACAATTAGATTTTGCAGAAGAGGTAACTGAGGACAGAGGGAAGTCTGTCATACAATTTCCAAGGCAAAGTCAAGAATTGACCTGAGAGCCTTTTGACTTCAAATCCAATGGTCTTGCCACTGTCTGTCTCCTGCTTTTTTCTTTTATTTCCATTTTCTTTTCCCTGGCATAGCCCTTCGTTAGTGATCTCTCTCATTTTCATTACCTTTCATCTTGGAAACAAAGGGCTCACACAACTGGTTTAAAATCAAAGGCCCACTCTGACATTCTACTTAGATAATTGGGAACAGAGTGATTAAATATGGAGGTGGATGCATTCTATTTGGTTCTTATTGACACACAGAATGAATAACGTTTCATTACTGGGAATCTTATGTATGGGGTGCTGAAGCTCATGAAGCTGGCAATACAGCTCTCTGACAAATTTGACTATAAACATTGTCTCTTGTTTGCAGCAATTATTTTTGCCACTAATGCAGGTTTGGATGTCCCCTCTGCTAAGCTATTTGAAGTTACCTCCATGCCTTATCAGATAGATGGTCTTTCTGGATTACTAAAGCAGCCCCCCTAAAAAAATCACATCACATGACCAGTTTTCTGATGGTGAGCTTCTCTGTTAAGCCAACAAGCATTTATTAAGGGAAAAGCATTAGGATATAAAAAAAGGCAAAAATATGGTCCCAAGCTGCTCACAGTCCAGTGGGGGAGACAACATGCAAACAGCTATGTACAACTGAGATTCGCACAGCTTAAATTAGGGGCAGCTCAGAAGAGAAAGATGTCCTGCAGAAGTTAAGATTTTAGCTGATTTATGAGAGAAGCTGAGCAGGGAGAGTGTTCCAGGCATGGAGGACAGTCAATGAAAAGACAGCCAGGAGACAGAGGGCTGTGTTCAAGCAACTGTAAGGCCAACATTGTTGGATTCTAAGCTACATTCAAGGAAGTAAAGTGTAAGAAGACTGGAAAGAGAGGGAGTCAGACTTGAAAAGTCAAACAGGATTTTATATTTGATCCTGGAAGCATTTGGGAGCCATCCTGAGTAAGAGTGGGGCCAACATGGTCACAGTTGTGCATTGAGGAAAATCACTTGGATAGCTGAGTAGAGGATGGTGGTGATGGACCAAGTGGCTCCAAGGTTTGAGGCAAGGAGACCAACCTGAAGGTACTGCAGCAGTGCCAGGGTGATGAGAACCTGTGGCTGGGAGGGCAACTATGAGAGTGGGGAACAAAGGACTTGCATGTTGTGCAGGCTCAGTGGCACTCTGGGCAGTCAACACATTATTCATTATCAAGTTCATATTCTGAGTCTTTTCTCAGAAGCATTTGCCAGAATGTGGGCTCAATTGTCTAAGCCTCAGAAAGTCCAAGGTGATCTCTACACCACTGCAAGAAATCAGAATAAGACCCAACTGTTGAATGGTTCCAATCCCACCATTTTTAATGTCATTCAGAAGTTGAGAAAGGTGCGAACTCTCATGAATTCATGATTTGGGTTTTTTTTTTCCTATGGAGTGGCAAATAAGTGACAGATCAGTGGTTCTGACATATCACTTAAAATGATACTTTTCAGCTGTGTTGGGTAACATTTCATTTTAATTTAAGGACATTCTCAAGCATATGGTCTCAAGCATATAGCTCAATCTCTCTTTCTCTCTCTCTCTTTCTCTGACTCATTGTCTCAGTCTACTTCTGACTCTCTTTGTTTTTTCTTTCTTTGAATGTCTCTGAATATCTATTTCTCTCTGATCCCTCTGTTTCTCTTTGTCTCTCCCCTTTACCTCATTTTTGGTATATTCTATTTTTTAGTGCCTTTATTAATGCTTTTAAAAAATACCACTCTAATTTATGAATAATATCATTTGAAGTATTCTTAATAACTTAAGCAAAGTGAAAAGACCAAGTTATCCCACTGATTCTGAGGCCATCACAAATAGTCTTGGGCATTGTCTTGACACTAGACTCCTGTGACTCTGCACAGTTCTGTCTCACTTAAATCTGATTCACTCAAAAGTCAAGACATCAACCTGCTGATATCATTGATTTTCTTCAAGAGCAAAGGATGAACAACTACAATAATTGACACATAGAAAAGTCTGCCAATTCCTGCAAAGGACGTGGTAGGAACGATCTCCTTCCCCTGAGTTCTATTTACTTGCACTTTAAAGACTCACATTCTTCATAAATCCTACATTATTTTTTATCTACTTAGAGACATTTTTCTGATTTCTGAACTTAGTGAACCCAGTGGGTTAGTAACCCAAAGACCAGAACTTAAATCCCAACTCAACTGCTACCTGTGTGACTTTGGACAAGTCATATAACCTTTAGTCTCCAGTTTTCTCATTTGCAAAATAAGTTTGGACAGGACGGTCTCTAAGGCCTTTTTCTGCTTTAAATTCTACATTTTCCTGTGGAAGAAAGGAATATGATCCAAGTGAACAAAAATTTATTTCATCTACTTCAATCTTCCAAGGGAAAACAAAGAAAATTTCAGTTAAAATGCTAACTCTGGGTTGTTGTTGTTGTTGTTGTTTGGGGGGGGGGGCGGAAAGGTAGCTTATCACAAGGATGGAAGAGACCTAAGTTCCTTAAAACAAGTTCCAAACTACTTGTCTTCAATGGTTTAGCCATCTCTTCCCACCCTGAACTGGCTGGCAATGATACATATTAATATTAATATGTATTAAGACACTTGAGTATCACTGTACAGAATTGATTACATTCAGGTATGGATTTTTTATTTATACAAAAATACTCAGCTATACAGTCTTAACATCATTCTGGTCTGCTATAATTTGTGTTTTTCTAGGCCCAAATTAATTTGCATTATCAAGTTAGTAAAGAAACACAATACACATAAATGGTCTAAGTGTTCTCTTTCCCTTTTCTTTTTCTGCGTCCTTCATTATTTCATTATCCCTCTCATTCTTTCCTAATATCTTCTTTTCCTTCCAAAACTAGTTGTTACTTTTTATTTTTTTGTGGTCCAAATGCAATAATAAATGAATTTAAACAAAATAAAAAAGTAACAAAATTGGAAAAAGATGAATCACCCCCCTAAAGAAAACAGGTGATGGGGGAGGGGAGCAGAGAGAGCACAAATACCTGTGTATCCAGTGGGGAAAGATGGTTCAATTTTCTATGCTTAATAGGTATACCTTAAGTCTTGTATATTCATACCTGTGTTATCTGTCTTGGGGTACCTTTAATAGAACCAAATCTTAAAACTATGAGTGAAGCAAAAAAGTATTTAGATACCATATATGATATATATATATATATGTTTATTTATTTATTTATAAAGACATGTATAGATATAGGTATGGGTATAAAAGCAAAGTATTAGCAGTTAAGAAAACAGGATTTTAACTCCTTAGCAGGCACAAGTCAGAGTTGGCCACCCCTTGATTTTTTCATCTGGAAGGAAAGGATTTAGATGAGATGTGCCCCCCCTTTTTTTTGGACAAAGTAAACACTGAGTTACTCAAATTTTGTTTAAATTAAGAATCAACATTTTGTTAAAGGTTATCAAGGGAAGCTGAAAGCCAGTCTTATTCCACTTAAGTTTTAACAAGCATCTTCATGCAGGGCTTAGGTACAGTTCTCCATGACCAAATCAAGGAGTATAGGTATCTTGAATGTTGACCAATATAGCCTGTGTCAAAGCAACCATGGGAAGACAGGGAGAGAGAGACAACACATAATATATGATCTTTGAGGTATCTGCCAATTCTTTAAAAAAAAAAAAACACAACTTGTCTTTCCATTCTAATGTCCTGTTGTTCTGTTATTCTATTAAAAGCTGTTGCCCCTTTCATATTATTTTCACATCTGACTTGAACTAAAGGTTTAAATGATTTCACTAAAGTGCTTGAAGGTAGGTGTTATGCCATCTTCATATAGAAGAAGGCCATTTTTAACCTTCTTCAGACTTCATATCTGGCCTATTTACATATTATCTCTCCATACCTATTCTTTCTCCATCTTCCAGATTGTAGTAAAGTCCTTAAGGAAAGCACAAAGTCTTATTTGTGTGTATGTGTGTGTGTGTTTCCCTCTATAGAAAGAATGTTTATTGAAATTAAGTGGCTCTCTGAAATATTAAAGAGTAAAACCTTGAAGAATTTGTTTCCACTCACAAACACTTGGGGAAGGGGTGGTGGAAAAAAAGGGAACTTATTTTCACTGATTAGTCAACCAAAGTACACCTATTTCTGTTGTCAAGAAGGCTCCTATATCAATTGAATAAACCTTAGCCATCAACAGCACCTTATAGTTACTAAACAAAATTGAAATTCTTTAGTTTGGGTATTCAAGGGTCATAGCTCTGACTCCAACATGTTTCTGAGCTTTATCTCTCAAGCCCTCTCCATAGGGGCACTACATTCTAACCAAACCAAATTATAGGGCAACCTTTAAAGGGAGTCTGGTTTCCCTTCTCTGTACTTTTGTAAAGTTTCCCTTTCCTGGAATGTCCTCTATCTATCATTCAGGACTTGGGTCAAATGCCAGCTCTTAAGTCTTGCCTAATTTCCCTCATCTCCCTCAACCTGAAGCTCATCCCCTCCCCATCTGATCTCATAGCACTTTATATTCCCCTATGCATTTATACTTATTTATATTCTAATTTATATTACGTTTCTCAGTTTGCATGCTCCTTGAGGGTAGGAACGTATTTATTCTGTTTCTCCTAATGCTCATTACATACTGTTTGGTGGGCCAAATGCAAAATTAAAATCACCTTAAACCATATTTTGCAAACTGTTTAGAATAGTGGAACTAGAATTTGACTGGGAGCTAGAAGACTTCTAATTGCCAACAAGTACCTCTGTGACATTGGGGCAGATCATTTCATTCTATGGCCACAATCCCTTGCCTGAGGGCTTTAGAATAGATATAGGTTTTTAACCTGGGATCCATTAACTTAAAAATATATTTTGATAACTATATTTAACATTATTTTATTTTGTAACATATATTTTATTTTATGCATTTTTAAAACATAAGATTTCACTAGGAGTCCATGACACAAAAAAGGTTAAGAAGTCCTGAGCTATCAAATGAATGTCATCTAAAAAGTTAGAAGATTGGACTTGATGGTCTTTAAGTTCCCTTCCAGTTCTAAATCTAAAATCCTAAAATCACTACTTTTAAACTCTTTTTTAAAAAGTCTATAATTCTAAGCTTTCCTATTCAAATATTTCCCTTAAATTACATAAATAAAAATTATTTATAAACACCCATCTTAAAAAATAAAAAGTTGGAAAGCTGTTTTCTAACACACAATCTATGTTTAAAAGAAAAAAAAAATAACAGATCATCAAAAAGTGCCAAGTGATAAAATTACTCTGTGAATGGAATTTAAGTCTTTTGAAGACCTGAGGGACCCCATAAGATGAAACAGTAAAAAAGCAAAACAAGTCAAGTCTCCACAATCACCACCTTTGGGGGAATGTCTATATTTGGCTGAGGAATAAATAAACACTCTTTACTTTATATGCATCTTTTTGCCTTAGGTTTTCCTCACAGAGTCAAATCATGATCTCCTGAGGGAAACAGAAGTAGAGAAAGAAATAGTTTTAAATATGCTCCTTTTTGTTGAAATTACACAAATTTGGTTTCAACTTCAGCAACATACTATAAAAAAATCTGAGAAAAATTAAATAGGAAGCCAAACTTCCATTTAAACTAGCTTCTCTTAGAGAGTTCAGGCACACTTTCTTGACAGTCTAAAAGAGATGTCAAGTGTCTGTCCATATCAACACAGAAGCAAAAATACAGACACTTTGCCCCATTGATACACGTCTCTCACAGAAATGCACAGTTATAAGAGACACAGACGCAGAGACAGAGAAAGAAGCTCAGAGAATCAGAAACATATGGTAGCTGAGAGGTAGAGACAGGCATAGATTGAGATATAGATGCACAAAGATAGAGACAAAGGCAGAGAGAGATACACAGAGATACAAACTTGGAGAATCAGAGACAGACATAGGCGGCGACAGAAAGACACGGAGATAGACTAAGTCTGAGACGTATAGAAACAAAGACAGATATGGAGAGAAAGGCATAAAGACAGACAGAAAAAAAAAATAGACAAAGAAACATCCAGGGATGAAGACCGAGGTGCATAAGAAACTGACAGAAACAGACATACATAGAGGTAAAGTTAGCTAAGCACAGACAGAGGCATAGACAGACATAGGGGCAAGGAGGGATGCACCGAGATAGACTGAGTTACAGATATATACAGGAATTGGCAGAGATTGACAGACATGCTAAGGAATATACAAAGACATAAAAAGTCAAGGAAACGGAGAAGCCCAAACAGAGGCAGAGGTGGAGAGATGCCCTGAGAGACAGAAATAGGTAGACACACAGATAGAGACAAGCACAGACAGAGGTACAGAGAGGCACAGAGATACCTCTAAAACTAAGAGACAGACACAAAGAGAGGCAGGCACAGACAGAGACACAGAGATAACTCAGGCGTCCAGAGAGACACAAAGAGAGGCAGGCACATAGAGAGACAAAGAGATAACTCAAAAATCCAGAGACAAACACAGAAAGAGACGTTCTGATAGACAGAAAGCGGGATCAGGGATCCTAGGAGGGTACAGCTGGGACCAGCGCTCCCTCCTCTTCCTCTCCCCGTTATCTCCCTTTCTCTTCTCCCCAGAGGCGGGAGGGGGCGCAGCTTTTCCTCACCCCCCCCCCGGCCTCGAGGGCCTCTTCCCAGAAGCCCCCGCGGCGGGCAGGCTCACCTCAGCGTTGTCCCTGCAGCTTGAGGGGGGCTTGCAGCATCGCGCCCCTACTCTCAGGGCAGGGAGTCAAGGCCGCCCCAGCCGCTCCCCCGAACGCTCCTCCAGGGCAGGCGGGAGGGAGCGCCTCCCTCCCTTATTCGGCTCCTCCCCGCCTCCCTCTCTCGAGCCCTCAACTGCTGGTTGCCAGGGGGTCGCCGCGGTTCCGGAGGTATCACGTGACGGCGCCGCTGCGAGGGATGCTGGGATCCGGCTGGAAGCCCATCTGGAGCCTAGGGTCCTCAAGGGGGGTGGGGAGCCCCACTAAGGACCGAGGCTCGTGGGACTACAAGAGCTAGAACTGGAAGGAGCCAGGTCATGGGCCATCCAGTCCAAACCACTCATTTTTACAGATGAAGAAACTGACGCTTCCGGAAATGAAGTAGCTAGCCTAGGGTCACCAAGGAAGGACTTGAACCAAGGTTCTTTAATCCTAACTCTGGACAAATGACAGAACGAATTCTTTCCTCAAGAGCCGGACTTGTACGTTAAAGACATAGCAAGGAAAATCCCAATAAGGACACTTTTCGTAATCAGCCATAATCATTCATTTGGTATTAAGGTTCTTCACTGAGTTTTTCCTTCAATCTCAATTTAATAAGGTGAAGTGACTAGAACCAGCCTAGAGAAATTGAAATAGAACCTCATCATGAGGCTTGGTGTTTTATTTCAGTTGTACAAGTTTCCGCTCTTCCATTTTAATGTTTTTTAAGTCCCTCTGAGATATGGAATCTGGCCTAGAACAGACTTCTTTCCTGGAGGTGTCAGTGAAGGCAATCTTGATCAAATGAATCTTTCCTCTCCCCTTTCCCATAAAATGGATGTCAATAAGGATCAAATATTATTAGTATAAGGTATGAGATTTTTAAGGGGCTTATTTGTATATGAAAATGTCAGGAAATTCTACATTTTCCCCCCACTCATTCATTTATGTGAGCAAATAGTAAAGGTGAAGAATTTTCTTTTATTTTTTTATAAAGCTTTTTATTTGCAAAACATATGCATCTGTAATTTTTCAACATTGACTCTTGCAAAGCTTTCTGTTACAATTTTTTTCCCACTTACCCCCCACCCTCCCCCTAGATGGCAGGAAATATAATACATGTTAATTATGTTAAAATGTTTGACAGATTGAATATGTGTATACATATTTATAGTTATCTTGCTGTACAGGAAAACAAACAAAAAACCCTGAGAAGGAAAACATAATGTAAGCAAACATCAATAGAGAGTGTGAAAATGCTACCTTGTGGTCCAGACTCAGATCCCACAGGCCTCTCCCTGGGTGTATATGGCTTGAAGAATTTTGTTTTAAAAGATGGAACCTACCCAGATAGAGTATAGCAAGTGGATAGAAAACTGAGCAGTGTAGATAGTGTTTGATCTGGATTGAGGAAGACCTGAGTTCAAATGTTACTCCAAACATTGTGTGACTGAAACCAAGTTGAGTACATGCGTTCTTTACTGTAGTTACTGGGATCTTTATATCATCTGTGGGCTGAGATCGATGCCAGGGAAATTGCCACAGCCCTAGGTGATTCAGTCACTCCCAAGGCCTGCTGCTGGTTTCCTGGGGCACTGCCTGCTTGGATAGAGCTAATTGGTGGATTCTTTCCATTCTTATTTTAGCACCTGCATCTAGAATATTCTAGAGTATTCATGGATATTTAATGAAATAGAGAATTTCTGAGCATTTCTGATGAAAGACAAGAACTGAATAAAAGATTTGATGTTCAAACACAAAATTTAAGAGAAGCATAAAAAAGGTAAACAGAAAAGAGAAATCATAAGGGATTTAAAAAGGTTAAACTGTTTACATCCTACATGAAAAGATAATACTTGTAACTCCCAAGAATTTTTTCTTTATTAGGCAGTTAGAAGGAGTGTACACAGACAGAGGGCATTGAGGGTAAACTGACTGTGATGGGATGATATCCAAAAAAATCAAAATAAGAAATGAAAAAAGGGACACAATAGAAGGGGAGAGAATGGGATAAATTATGTAACAAAAAATAGACAAAAAAAGATTTTTTATAGTGAAAGGGAAGATGGGGATGGGGGCGGGGAAGGTGAGAATGTTTGAACTTTATTCTTATCAGTAGTATTGGCTCAAAGAGGGAATAATATACACACTCAATTGGGTTTAGAAAGTTATCATACCCTAATGGGAAGTAGGAGGGGAGGAGGATAAAAGAAATAGGAAGAAATATGCCAGTGCTGTTAAAAGGGAGGGTAAATTGGGGGAGGCAATGGTCATAAACAAAAGGCTTGGAGGAGGAAAGGTGGAAAGGAGGAAGGATAAATGGGTGAAAACAATATGGAGAAAAATAAACAGTAATTATAACTGAGAATGTGAATGGGATAAACTCACTCATAAAACAGAAACAGCCGAGTAGATTAAAAAGTCAGAATTCTACAATATGTTATTTACAAAAAATATCCTTGAAGCAGAGAAACACAGTAAAATTAAAGGGCTAAATGTATCATTTGAAATTAAAATGAACAAACTTCTCAGACAAAGCAGAAGCATAAATAGATCTAATTGAAAGGGATAAGCAAGGAAAATATATTTTACGAAAAGACACCATAGGAGATACCAATTCATGTAAGTCTCTCCACGTCTCTCTGAAATCATCCTGCTGATCATTTCTTATAGAACAATAATATTCCATAACAGTCATATACCATAACTTATTCAGCCATTCTCCAACATCCCACTCAGTTTCCAGTTCCTTGCCACTACACAAAGGGCTGCCACAAACTTTTTTGTACATATGGGTCTTTTCCCTTTTTTATGATCTCTCTGGGATACAGATCCAGTAGAGACATTGATACATCAAAGGATATGCACAGTTTGAATAGTTGTTTTAGTATTCTAGTTTTCCCACATCCCCTCCAACATTTATCATTATCTTTTCCTGTCATCCTAACTAATCTTAGAGCTATGTAGTGATACCTCAAAGTTATATTAATTTGCATTTCTCTAATCAATAGTGTTTTAGAATATTTTTATATGAATAGAAATGGCTTTAATTTCTTTATCTGAAAATTGTCTTCCCCTGTCCTTTGATCATTGATCAATTGGAAAATGGCTTGGGTTCTAATAACTTTGAGTAAATTCTTTATATATTTTAGAAATGAGGACTTTATCGGAGCCCTTGAATGTAAAAATTTTTCCCAGTTTCCTGCTTCCCTTCTAATCTTAGCTGCATTGATTTTGTTTGTAGAAAACCTTTTTAATATAATCAAAATTATGTATTTTGCATTTTATAGTTTCTCTAGTTCTTCTTTGACCATGAATTCCTTCCTTCTTCACAAATCTGAGAGGCAGACTATTCTTTGTTCTTCTAATTTGCTTCTAGCAGCACCCTTCCAGTCTAAATCATGAATCCATTTTGACTTTATCTTGGTATAGGGTGTTAGATCAACATCTAATGCCTAGTTTCTGACATATTATTTCCCAATTTTCCCAGCATTTTTTTTTGGGGGGGGCAAATAGTGAGTTCTTATCCCAGAAGCTTGAGTCTTTGGGTTTATCAAACACTACATTACTATAGTTATTGATTATTGTGTTTTGTGAATCTAACCTATTCCACTGATCAACTTCTCTATTTCTTAGTCATTAATGGTTTTGATGACTGATGCTTTATAATATGGTTTTAGGTCCCTTAATTCTTTGCCTTTTGTTCTTCCAGATGAATTTTGTTATTTTTTTTCTGTTCTATAAAGTAATTTCTTGGCAGTTTGATTGATATAGAACTGAATAAGTAGATTAATTTAGGTAGAATTGTCAGTTTTATTATATTAGCTCGGTTTATTCATGAGCACTTGATATTCTTCCAGTTGTTTAGATTTAACTTTATTTGTGTGGAAAGTGTTTTATAATTGTGTTCATATAATCATTGGCTTTGTTTTGACAGGTAGGCTCCCAAATATTTTATGTTATCTAAACTTATTTTAAATGGAATTTCTCTTTGTATTTCTTGCTGCTGGACTTTGTTGGTAACATATAGAAATGCCAATGATTTATGTGGATTTATTTTGTATCCTAAAACCTTGCTAAATTTGTTAATTGTTTCTAGTAGTTTTTAGCTGATTCCCTAGGATTCTCTAAATATACCATCATATTCTCTGCAAAGAATGATAATTTTGTTTCCTTGTAACCTACTTTCTCTTACTGCTAAAGCTAACATTTCTAATACAATATCGAATAGTAATGATGATAGTGGGCGACCTTGTTTCACTCCTGATCTTATTGGGAACGCTTCTAGTTTATCCCCATTACATATGAGCATCCAGATTCTTAAAGGAAAAATTAAAGGAGTAATAGGAGGAAATAGAGAGTAAAATCATTCTAGTAAGAGAAATACACTTTTCCCCTTCAAAATGAGGTAAAAAGAAGAAGAGGAAGAAGAAAGTAGTAGTAGTAGTTAAGGAAATGAATAGAATTTTAGAAAAGTTAGATATGCTAGGCCATTTGGAAAACTGAATAGGAATAGAAAGGAATATATATCTTTTTCTCAGTGGTACACAAAGCCTACACAAAAATTGACCATGTTTTAGAGAAGAATAACCTCATAAATGCAGAAAAGCAGAAATATTAAAGATGATAATGCAATAAAAATTACATTCAGTAAAAGACAATGCAAAGGTAGATTAAAATTAATTGAAAATTAAAGCTAATCCTAAAATAATTAAGTAGATCAGAGAACAAGTCATAATAACAGTCAATAATTTTATTAAAGAGAATGACAACAATGAAACTACATACCAAAATTTGTGGGGTATAGCTAAAATAGCACTTAAGGGAAAATGTAAATCTCTAAATTAATAAAAAAGAAATCAGTGAATACGAATGCAAGCAAATATTGAAAAAAAAACTTAAAAAGAGCATATTAAAAATCTCCAGTTGAACACCAAATTAGAAATCCTGAAAATCAAAGGAGTAATTAAAAAAACTAAAAGAAAACCATTGAACTAAAATAAAACTAGGATCTTGTTTTATAAAAAGAAATCACAATAAAATAAAGTGTTGGTTAATTTTGATTAAAAAAAAAGAAAACCGAACTATTAGTATCAAAAATGAAAATAGTGAATTTACCACCAATAAACATAAAATTAAAGAAATAATTAAGAGCTATTTTGCTCAATTATATTCTAATAAACCTAATCATCTAATTGAAATGGATAAATATTTGCAATAATATAATTACTCATTAGCAGAAGAAGAAATAGAATATTTAAACAATTTTTAAGAAAAAGAAAATGAACAAGCCATGAATGAGCTCTGTAAAAAAAAAAAAAAAAATTCCCAGAACCAGATATAAAAAACAGAAAATGCAGGGCTTATTCAATATTAGGAAAACCATCACTATAATTGACCATATCAATGATAAAACCAACAGAAATCATGAGTAAAAAAAGCTTATGAAAAAATACAACACTCATTCCTATTAGAAGACAACAAAAAAAAAAAACTTAGAAGGTATAGGTATAAATGGAGCTTTCTTTAAAATGATAAGTGATAGCTATATAAACCATCAGCAAGCATTATTTATAATAGGCATAATCTAGAAGCCTTCCCAATAATATTAAGGGTGAATCAATGATGCTTATTATCACCACTCTTATTCAGTATTGTATCAGAAAGATCACATTGACAGTGACTCAATAACCCCATCCATAAGTTCTTTTAGTACTCTGATTTATTCTTTCAGACCTGGCAATTTGATATCTTTAAGAACTCAATAAAGTGCTCACTTGTCCACATACATACATATATGTGTACATATATATTTATAAGTATATATACACATGTATATATGTGTGTGTCACATGCTTAGGTATGCATATAACATGTATGTGTATATAATTAATAAATAAACCAATGCCACCAAGATTAAAATAAAGGAGAAAGCCGGGGGACATTTTTACAGCATATATCTCTAATAAAGGCTTTATTTCTCAAATTGTTATTGCTTGTTCTTCATTTTTGAAGAGAACCAGTAACATCACAGGCTTTATTTTTCAAATTGTTACTTGTTCTTCATTTTTAAAGAGAACCAGTATCATCACTTGTGGGTGAATTGGATTTAAGTGTGGCAGAGTTATATAAAATTGTTACTCTTTCTTCCTGAGTCATTGAAATCCAGCAGCAAGAAAAAAGTCAAAATTACTAGCAATGGTTCAGGATGCAGTAAATGACCTTGGCATCTTCAATGTCTGACCAAGCTCTTAAGTGATTTATACACAGCACCTACTTCAGCCACCTTCATGGACAGATTGTTCTCACCTGCTCCTTCTTTCAGGAGAAGTCTTCATGTGCTTGGGGTAGACATTCCCCCAATTCACTGATGAGTTTGAAGCCTGTCAGTTACCCTCAGCCTGATTTAGCCTATCTCCCCAAATGGTTTACCAGGCTATGGTCACTTTGCATGCCATATCTTCTTGGAGCCATAGATAAGAGTTAGGTGAATCAGGTAGACATTAAAGGTGGATGAGAACCATGAAAAGGTCTTGGCAATTTTTCACAACAGAGGTTCTAGTACTCCTGAATACCCCAATCATTCCTCTTAAATATATAGAGAACTGAGTTAAATTTGTAAGAATATGTCATTCCCTAATTGATAAATGGTCAAAAGATATAAACAGTTTTCAAAAGAAGAAATCAAAGTTATCTGTTGTCATATGAAAAGTGCTCTAATTATTGATTAGAGAAATGCAAATTAAAATAATTCTGAGGTACCACCTCATATTTGTCAGATAGACTAATAAAACAGAAAAGGAAAATGACTAACATTGGAAGGAATACGGGGGGAGGGGGGGGGAGGGGAGGGAAATTAGGACACTAATGCCCTGCTAGTAAAGTTGTGAACTAATCCAACCATTCTGGAGAGTAATTTGGAACTATGCCCAAAGTACTGTAAATCTGATCTTCTCTTTCTCTATTTTATGCAAGTAAGCATCTAGAGATATAAAATTACCCCTTATGATCGCTTTGGCCATATCCCACAAATTTTGGTATGTTGTCTCATTATTGTCATTCTTCTGGATGAAATTATTGATTGTGTCTATGATTTGCTCTTTCACCCATTCATTCTTCAGGATTAGATTATTTAATTTCCAATTAACTTTTGGTCTATTTTCTCCTGGCCTTATATTACATGTGATTTTTTATTGCATCATGATCTGAAAAAGATGCATTTACTATTTCTGCCTTTCTGCATTCGATTTTGAGGTTATGTCCTAACACATGGTCAGTTTTTGTATAAGTTCCATGAACCACAGAGAAAAAAAGTAAACTCCCTACTGTCTCCATTCAATTTTCTCCAAAGATCTATCATACCTAACTTTTCTAACAATTTGTTTACTTCCCTAATTTCTTTCTTATTTATTTTGTGGTTTGATTTCTCTAATTCTGAGAGAGGGAAGTTGAGATCATCCACTAGTATAGTTTTGCTGTCTATTTCTTCTTGCATCTCTCTTAATTTCTCCTCTAGGAATTTGGATGCTATACCACTTGGTGCATATACATTTAGTATTGATATTGCTACATTATCTATGGTACCCTTTAGTAAAATATAGTTTCCTTTCTTATCTCTTTTGATTAGATCTTTGCTTTTACTTGATCTGAGATCAGGATTGCTACCCCTGCTTTTTTTTTGTTCACCTGAAGCATAATAGATTCTGCTCCAGTCTTTTACCTTCACCCTGTATGTGTCTCTATGCTTTAGATGTGTTTCTTGTAGACAACATATTGTGGGATTCTGGTTTTTAATCCAGTCTGCTATCTGCTTCTGCTTTATGGGAGAGTTCATCCCATTCACATTCACAGTTAGAATAAATAATTCTGTATTTCCTGCCATCTTATTTACCCAAGTTATGTTTTTCTCTTTCTATTCCCCTTTCTCCCTTTCCCCCTCCCCAGGATTTTGCTTTTGATGACCACCTCCCCCAAACAGTCTTCCCCCCTTTAGAGCTCCTCCCCCTTTTTTACTCCTTTCCCCTGATTCTTCTATTTTCCTTTCTATTAGTCTATCCCTTTCTTTTCCTCCTTTCCCTCCCACTTCCTATAAGGAAGGACAAGTTTCTCTGTGAAACCAAATATGTCTGATATACTATTTTAGAGCCCAATCTGATGAGAATAAGATTTACACAATGCTCCTCTCCTTCCCGTCTTTCCCTCAATTATATTAGGTTTTCTTTGCCTCTTCATGAGATTTTACCTTATTTTTACCTCCTTTTTTTTAACCTTATTTTACCACCTTTTCCTTCTTTTTCCCAGTATGATAGTCTTTCCACCTCTAGTTTTCTTTTTCATATTATCAAAGTAATATCAAATTATACCCCCAATCTTTAAGTATACCCATAGTAGAAATATAGTTCTCAAGAGTTCTTTCCTTTTTACCTTTTTATGCTTCTCTTGAGTTGTGTTTGGACGTCAAATTTTTTGTTCAGATCTGGTCTTTTCATTAGAAATAGGTGAAATTCACTTATATCATTAATCCATCTTCTTCCCTGGAAGATAATGCTCATTCTAGCTGGATAGGTTATTCTTGGCTGTAATCCAAGTTCCTTTGCCTTTCGGAATATCTGGTTCCAGGCCCTTCAATCCTTCAATGTGGAGGCTGACAGATCTTGTGTGATTCTAATTACAGCTCCTCGGTATTTGAATTGTTTCTTTCTAGCTGCTAGCAATATCTTTTCCTTGGTGCGATAGTCCCGAAATTTAGCCACAATATTCCTTGGGGATTTAATTTTGGAGTCTCTTTCAGGAGGTGATCAGTGAATTCTTTTTTTTTTTTTTTTCTTTTTACTGAGGCAATTGGGGTTAAGTGACTTGCCCAGGGTCACACAGCTAGGGAATGTTAAGTGTCTGAGACCAGATTTGAACTCAGGTCCTCCTGACTTCAGGGCTGGTGCTCTATCCACTGCGCCACCTAGCTGCCCCTCAGTGAATTTTTTCAATGGTGATTTTGCCTTCTGATTCTAAAACATCAGGGCAGTTTTCTTTCAAAATATCCTGGAAGATAATGTTTAGATTCTTTTTTTTTTCATCATGGCTTTCAGGAAGCCAATAATCCTTAGATAGTCTCTCTTAGATCTATTTTCCAAGTCAGTTGTTTTTCCTAGGATATATTTCACATTTTCTTTTATTAGTACTATAAATTTGTATTATCACTATATTACTAATAATATCACTACTAGGTCTGTATCCCAAAGAGATTTTTTTTAAAAAGGAAAGGACCTATTTATACAAAAATATTTATAGCAGCTCTTTTTGTGGTGGCAAAGAAATGGAAATTGAAGGGATATTCCTTAATTGGGGAATGGTTGAACAAGTTGTGGTATATTATTGTAATGGAATATTATTGTGCTATAAGAAATGATAAACAGAATGCTTTAAGAAAAATCTGGAAACTCTTATGCAATGATGCAAAGTGAAGTGTACAGAGCGACTAGAACATTGTACACTAATAGAGTAGTAACATAATGGCATGAATAGAGAAATTTTTATTTTACCCTAAAGGTACCAGAGAATGCTTAAAAACTTCTTGATTAGGGAAATGATATGATGAGAACTGTTGTTTAAGATTTCCACCTAAGCAGATGAGAGTTTGGAGAGAGTCCAAATTGAAAACAGAATTTTTAACTCCATAAAATTTCATTTTTTCCCCAAATTATATATAAAACAGTTCTTAATTTTTTTTTAAATTTCGAATTTCAATTTTTTTTCCTCCATCTCTTCTTTTCCTCCTCTATTCAGCATATCATTCCAAGGCTTACTTCATGTCTCTTAATCATGCATTATTTGTAACCAAACTACTTTACCTGATATTTAAAGCTCTTTAACAAAAAAATAACTAAAATGTCCATAATTTTTTACTCAAAAATTCCTTTGTTAGGTAAATATCCCAATCAAGAACCAATGATAAAAAAAAATTTGTAAATAGTCCATGTATGTGTGGTAGCAAGGGCCCAGAAACAAAAGACGATGTCCCTTAATTGGGGAATGGCTAACAAATTGTGGTATGTTCAGTAATAGAATTATACTATGATGTAAGAAATGATGAATATAAAGAAACAAGAAAAGATACCTTAATTGATATAAAATGAAGTAAATAGGACCAGGAAAATAACATACACAATAAATACTATAGTGAAAAACAACTACAAAAGAAATTGAATGTTGTAAAATTACTGATTACCAAGCTCAGACCTAAAGAGGAGATTTGATTAAATGACCCATCCTGTTTTTAAAGAGGTAGGGACCATTGGTATGGAATAAAGCATATAATAGCAAAGTTTTTCAATATTTTGATTTGTTTTGCTATACTTTTTATTTTATGTTGCAAGAGATGTCTCTCTTAGAGGTTTGGGGGTGGAGAGGATACATTAGGAAATATAGGTGACATTTTTTTAAAAAAAAGGCATTAAAACATTTAAAAAAATAAATTTTATTATAACAAAATCAACAAATAGAGGTTTTTACAACCTGGCGCCATCTTACTTTTTTTTTTCTTTTTCTATGTAAAACTCCTCTCCTCCTTCTGTGATTCAGTCATATTGGTCTCTGATATTCTCCATATGAAATACAATGGGAGACCAAGTTTGATAGGTAAGAATTACCTGGACATCAGACTGGTTTCTCAAGGGAAAAGGCTTTATTGTTGTATATAAATTAGTACAGAATCAAGCAGCATCAGGGGACTGGTTAGTCTAAAGGGATATTCCAGGATAGGTATTATATAGGGAAAGGTAGGGGTAGGGGAAAATGTTTACTCTTTGCTCATTAGTTAGACCCTCTCTAGGAAGATGTTTACTTCTTAACCATTGGCAAAATTTTGAGAAAAACAAGGAAAAAAAAACTTGTAGCAGGACCCATCCTGTTGCAGGCATCCTGTGTACTAGTACCCAAGCTCTTTGCACTTTGGTATGTAGTTAACCCTGTCCTGTTTATTACAATCCAAGCCCCCTTTCCTGTCCTGGTAGGCAATAACAACTTGATTTTTTTTCTCCTGCCCCTAATACAAACAGATGCCCTGTTAGAGCCCATTCCAATAACACTCCATTTCCCATCTCATTGCCTTTGTATTGACTGTTCTCCATGCTTGGAATGAATTTCTTTCTCATCTCCAGGTAAGAATCCTTAGTTTCATTCAAGTTTCATCCCTTCAGACAATACTACCTTCTTTCAGGTGTCCACAAACTATAGCCTGTAGGCTAAATCTGAGGGCCACTTATTTTTGTACATGGCTAGCAAGCTAAGAATGGATTTTTCATTTTTAAATATAAAACTTCATTTAAAAATATAAAATCCATTCTTAGCTCAGGAACTATCCACTCAACTCAGGAATGATAAAAATAAATTGCAGGTATCAGGTCAGATTTGGCACAGGCTGGTATTCCTGTTTTAGATGAATCCTTTCCTCATCTCCCTGGCTGCTAGTACCCACTGTTCCATGTCATGTTGTTTTTTATATTGTATATGGTATGTATTAACATATATACATGTTGTTAGTTCCAATAGACTATAAGTTCCTCATCTCTCAGATTGGTTAAGATGATAGGAAAAGATAATATTGGAGGGGATGTGGGAAAACTGGGACACTAATACATTGTTGGTGGAGTTGTGAAATGATCCAAACATTCTAGAGAGCAATATGGAACTATACCCAAAAAGCTATCAAATTGTGCATACCCTTTGATCCAGCAGTGTCTCTATTGGGCTTTTTTTTTTCCAAGAGAGATCATAAAAAAAGGAAAAAACCTATATGTGCAAAAATGTTTGTGGCAACCCTTTTTGTAGTGGCAAGAAACTGGAAACTGAATGGATGCCCATCAGTTGGAGAATAGCTGAATAAATTATGGTATATGAATGTTATAGAATATTATTTTTCTGTAAGAAACGACCAGCAAGATGATTTCCAAAAGGGATGGAGAAACTTGCATGAACTGATGCTGAGTGAAATGAGTAGAAGAACTAAGAGAACATTGTACACAGCAACAAGATTATATAATGATCAATTCTGATGGATGTGACTCTTGCCAACAATGAGATGATTCAGGCTGGTTCCAATGGTCTTGTGATGGAGAGGGCCATCTGGACCCAGAGAGAGCACTGTGGGAACTGAATGTGGATCACAACATAACATTTTCACTTTTTTTGGTTGTTGTTTGCTTGCTTTTTGTTTTCCTTCTCATTTTTTTCCCTTTTTGATCTGATTTTTCTTGTGCAGCATGATAATTGTGGAAATATGTATAGAAGAATTGCACATATTTAACATATATTGGATTATTTGCCATCTAGGGAGGAGAAGGGAGAAAAAAATTGGAACTTGAAATTTTGCAAGGGTGAATGTTGAAGACTACTTAGGCATATGTTTTGAAAATAAAAAGTTTTATAAAAATATTTAAGGCAAAAAATGAGGAAACATTGGAAAAAACAGTATTTTAGGAAGATTAAGTGAATGCAAGAATTGTTTTGTTTCTGTCTCTGTATTTCTAGCCATTAATACAATATGTTCTACATAACATTCTCTAATAAACATTTGTTAAATTGAAAAAAAAAGAATAGAAGCTTTTTAAGGGTAGGCACAGTTTCACTGCTATTTTATCTACAATGCTGAAAATAGTACCTGCCATATAGTAAGTGCTTAATAAAATTTTGTCAACTAATTATTATTATTATGGCTATATATAGATGTATACATACATGTATATATTTCATAGCCGACAATGCTGATCCATTTATATGTTTCATAGTGTGAAGATTCCTTGCAATTACAAAATTCTAAGAAGCAAAGTTATATACATAATTTGGAAGGGCATGAAACTAGGGAGATCAGATATTATGGAAAGCACTTGATCAGTCAGTTTTCTTAGCTCTGGCATCCTAGAAGCCTTTCTAGGATGTCATAAGATCAGATCATGTCTTTTGACAGTATAGTAAATGAGAACTGAGGGCCACCTCCATGCTAAATGAGGCATTGGAATAGAACTTTTGTGGCCATTAGTTGTCTCAGTTATAATAAAAACCATTTAATCCCTTGGCCTCAATTACCTCAACAGTAAAATGAGAAGACTATATTAGATAGCTTTTAAGTACCTTTCTAGCTCTACATCTACAATCCTGTAATCCCAGATTCACTAGAGAACCAGATTATAGTTGCTTTAGCTGTATCACCCACATTGTCCCATTGTTATCATTACCATTTAGTCATTGTTTTTCATATTTTATTCTTTAATACATTCGTTCTTCTAGATGTCATCCCTTAGTTGCTGTTTAGATTTGTATGCTTTGCTTTTTGTTCTTGTTTTATTGAATTATGATCTGTAAGAGATGTAGTCTTCCTGCCTTTTTAGCATTTATTTATAATTTCTTGATGTTTTAGCACACTCTATTTATGTAGTAGACCATGTGGTGCCAAGAAATTTCATACAAAGTGAGAAAGGCTGCAGTTTGTATATGCTGCTCCTTAAAGGTGGATAGTGATACAATAGCAAGCTCCAGTGGGAGAAAGACTACAACTGCAGCTAAGCAATCATTGAACAGAACACTGGCTTGGAGTGAGAAAGTCCCGAGTTCAAATCCAGTCTCAGATACTTACTAGCTCTATGACCCTGGGCAAATCATTTAGGGTCTGTTTGCCTCAATTTTTCAACCATAAAGTAGGCATAAAAGTAGCAATAGCCTTCCAGGATTGTTGTAAGGATAACATGAGATAAAATTTTTAAAATGCTTTGCAAACCTAAAAGTGCTATATGTTGTTCAGTTGTTTCACTTGTGCCCAGCTCTTCATGAGCTAATTGGGATTTTCTTTGCAAAGATAGTGGAAGGGTTTGCTCTTTCATTCTCTAACTCATTTTACAGATGAGGCCAACAGGGTTAAGTGAGTTTGCCCAGAGTCACACAACTAGGAAGTGTCTGAGGTCAGATTTGAACTTAGGTCTTCCTGACTAGTCTTGGTACTCTATCCACTATACCACACTATACCACTGTACCAATGCTATAGAAATGTCAGCTATTATTATTACAAGCCTAGAGCAATGGTCTGTTGTTTGTCCTTTGTTCTCAAAGGCAGGGAGGCATTGCCATGACAACATAAATGAGTTGCATTGAAGTGAGGGAGGTCTGGGCAAGGCCACCTGCCTCACTTTCTCTTCCAAGAAAGTCAGTGTTATAAACTGATAAAATATCTTAGTAATATTTTACAATGTGACTGTGCCAAATTATTTTACCCCTCCAAGCTTCACCATTGTGGTACTTTGCACATAATTTCAGAATTTTTGATATATTCATCAGTCTTGCTGATTTTCTTTTTTATCTTTAAAATTATTTGTTAGATGGGCTAACTTCTTTTTTTTTTTAAATTTTTATTTTATTTGAATAACATATGTGTGGGTAATTCTTCAACAATAACCCTTACATAGCTTTCCGTTACAAATTTTCCCCCCAACTCCCCACCCCTCCCCTAGATGGCAGGATATCCACTACATGTTAATTATGTTAAAATATTGGCAAATCGAATATATGTATACATATTTCCAAACTTATCATTGGTGTGCAAGAAAAATCTTATCTACACGAACGATATATCAGATAAAGGAAACACAATGTAAGCAAACATCAATCAAGGAGTATGAGAATGTTATATTGTGGTCCACATTTCGCATCCCTCTCTCTGGGTGTATATGGCTTTCTTCAGTGAACAATTGGAGGTGGTTTGAAACATTTCATTGTTGAAGAGAGCCATGTCCATCAGAATTGATCGTCATATAGTACTGTTGTTGCCGTGTATAATGATCTCCTGGTTCTGCTCATTTCACTCAGCATCAGTTCATGTAAGTCTCTCCAGGCCTCTCTGAAATCATCTTGCTGGTCATTTCTTACAGAACAATAATATTCCATAACATTCATATACCATAATTTATTCAGCCATTCTCCAATTGAAGGGCATCTATTCAATTTCCAGTTTCTAGCCACTACAAAAAGGGCTGCCACAAACATTCTTGCACATGTGGGGCCTTTTCCTTCCTTTATGATTTCTTTGGGATATAAGCCCAATAGAAATGCTGCTGGGTCAAAGGATATGCACAGTTTGATAACTTTTTGAGCATAGCTCCAAATTGTTCTCCAGAATGGCTGTATCCGTTCACAGCTCCACCAACAATGTAGATGGGCTAACTTCTAAGAGAGAGTAAGAAAAGATACTTTTTTGGTGATGTAATAAATAAGTAAAAATATTTACTTAAAAAAAGAGTTCCCACCCAAAGAAAGTCTTAAATTCTTGTTATTGACTCAGGAATAATCTAATGTCATCAGGAGACAAGAAACAAATATTTTCTATGTACTCAATCACACTTTTGAATAATTTATTTTAAATTCTCTTTGAAAAGTAAAGTCTCTCTAAATTGGGGATTATTTTATTAAAAAGGTAATATGATAGCTAGTAACTTCTGTTTGGTATTATAATGCTATGTGTATCTCCTGCTGGTTCCCTATCATTTTAGAGTATAAATTTTATGATAGGCTTTGGAGTCAATTCAATTAAAAAATTATGGAGCACCTGTTGAATATAGAGCACTGTGGTAAGCAGTAGGGGAAATATTAGGATTAGTAAGAGAGTCTAGCTACTAAGACAATATTTAGCAAAGAAAATTTGGCTATGTAAAGGCTGTCTTTTCAGGGATATATGACCTTACAGATTCTGAGCTTTTAAAAGGTGGAAAGACTTTCTCTGAAGTGGTAGTCCTACAAATGGGGTTAGATGCTTGAATTGTGATCTTAATAGTATAATGAGAATAATTCCTCAGATGAGGAAATGCCAGTCACCAATGCCAGTCAACACCTCTTTTGAACTTTATGATCTTAAAAAATTTCCCAGCCAGTAAATGTCAGAAGTCGAATTTAAATGCAAACCTTCCTGGTTCCAAGGCTAGTTGCAGTTCTGCCACTGTGTCTCTGTAGTCCTAGAGTTCAAATATAAAATCCTCCTAAAGAATCTCCGTGCTTCTGATCTATTTGATTTCTAATTTATCTTTCATATCAGTCAATTATTGATTATAAGCATTAAATACCTACTATGTCATGCCAAGCACCTTTTTAAGCATTAGGGAAGCAAAAAGAGGCAAAAGACAATTCTCATCCTCAAGGACTTTCAAATAATCTTCCTTTTGCATTGTTCTGAGTGTAACATTCATTTACTCAAGTCTTCCACAGCTCTCTGTTATCTGACCTTGGCATTCAAAGCCTTCTACAATCAATCTCTAACCTTCTCTGATACTCATGTTCTGCGTGAACGGAATAATCTCTAACCCTAGTTCTTACCAATGTCACCCTCCATTCCTGTCCTGGACTCACCACCACCTCTAATCTCTATCTGCTGTGCTCTCCCCTTTACTTTAAGGTTCAGTACCAGTGCCATCTTCTGCATTCAGTCTTCCCTGATTGTCTTTCTCCCTAGATGGAAGTGATCTCTCCCTCCTCAAATTTCTTATAATGCTTCATTGGAGTTGCTCCTTTGCCATTATCATGTTCTCCTGTATGTCATAGAATATTAGCCATAGTTATTATGAATATGCATCTCCTGCCTTTAAATTGTAAGCCCCTTGACAATAGGAGTTGATTTCTACATCTATTTTTATATTCTCAGTATCTACCACAGTGCCTTCCGCATGGTAGCATTTGTTAATAAGCTTTTGTTGAATTTGAATATGACCAGTTAGAGCACTGGAAAAAAAATTTTGGGGGGGTGGTATGGGGGGGAAATCTCCCTTTTTGTTTGGTTAAACCAAGAAATCAGCAAGGAAATCAGGATCCTAAGTGTAAGCACTTTATAGCTTTTCCAAGGGCCTACACTAAGCAAGAAAAGTATGAGGTTCACCATGGTGTAATAGAAATCCTATTTGACTGGGAGTAATTGAGTGATAGTTTGGGTTCTATTATTAAGCCTGTATAACCTGAAATGCTTGCATATGCACATGCATGTGTACACACACACACACATATATATATACACCCCCCCCCAACAAAATCAGTCCATAACCAATCTCATCCTTACTTCTACATGCTTCCCTTCTTAATCACCAAGGAAAACTGCATAGTATAACCCTATCTTCTTCCATAACAGTTATTTGTCTGCCTCTTTAAGGCTCTTCTTAATATTCATTTTACCTTGATTTTCCTTATGTAATTAATATGTTGAGGAAAAAAATCACACTTCATTATTTATATTGGGTCTTGGACTCCACTTAGGACTTACTGTGAGCTGGGAACAAACACAATGTCTTCTCAATGAATTTATATAGTAATGCAAAAGAAACTTTTCACATAGCAAAAAAAAAAAAATGAGAACTACATGTGATCCTGATCATTACAATATGTAGCTGAAGGACATTCCTTTGGATTAGCCTATTTATCTATCTGGGGGAAGAGAAAGAAAAAGAGACAGACAGACACAGAAGATAAAAGAAGGAGCCAGGCTTAAAACTGAACAACAGATAATTGGGATTAATCTCAGCTGGAACAATGCACAGTGATTTTGTTGCTAAAAAGGCTTTTTTTTATATATACTGATATTCTGCCAGCAGTGCTATGTGGCCATGAGTCACAGAACCACAGCATTAATTATGGCATGGTAACAGGGTTCTTTCATAGGACATTGAGATTTAGAGTACCAAAATATTAAATAATGATTCTGAGGGATTGTACAATTTTTAATTTGTTGCATTGCATGTTGATAGATCATTTCATTACTTTTGAAGCATGGAGATTAGCAAGAATAATCAGTTAAATTCCCAATACTACCAGATGTTTAGGCTTCCCACTGCAACACAATTACGCTCAGGAGAACTCCTCCCTTCTTCCTCTCCTTTCTAGAGCAGCATAGTCTCCAGAAGTAGTCACAATGTATCTGGCATTTTTATTTCCCCAGCATAAACTAGTTAGTAAATGGCTTCTTTTTGTGGGAAGGAACTGGTTTCCCAATCCAACCGAAATGACCATAATATTTTGTCCAAAATTGGGTCCTCACTTCACATCTCTCAGATTGACTAAGATGACATGAAAATATAATGATGAATGTTGGAGGCTATGTGGGAAATCTGGCACACTAATGCAACACTAATAATTGTTGATAGAGTTATGAAATGATCCAACCATTCTAGAGAAAAGCTATCAAACTATGCATACTGTTTGATTCAGCAGTGCCATTCCTGGGTCTGTATTCTAATGAGATCATTAAAGAGGGAAAAGGACCCACACATATGAAAATGTTTGTGGCAGTACTTTTTGTAGTGGCAAGAAACTAGAAATTGAGTGGATGCCCATCCATTGGGGAATGGCTGAATAAGTTATGGTATATGAATGTTATGGAATATTATTGTTCTGTAAGAAATGACTAACAGGATAATTTCAACCTGGAGAGACTTGCATGAACTGATGCTAAGTGAAACGAGCAGATCTAATAGAACATTGTACACCCAACAAGATTATCTTGCTATCAACTGTGATGGAAGTGGCTCTTTTCAACAATGAGGTGATTAAAGACAATTCCAATAGACTTGTGATGGAAAGTGTCATCCACATTCAGAGAGAGAGTATGAAGATTAAATGTGGATAAAAGCATAGTATTTTCACCTCTTTTGTTCTTTGCTTGTTTTTTTTTTTCCTTTCTTGTGTTTTCCCCCATTTGATCTGATTTTTTTTGTGTAGCATGACAATATATAAATATATTTAGAAAAATTGTACATATTTTAATTTATATCAGATTGCTTGCTATTTTGGGAAGGGGGAAGGAAGGGAGAGAGGGAAAATAATTTTGTAACACAAGATTTTGCAGTGGTGAATGTTGAAAATTATCTTTGCAGGGGGCAGCTAGAAGCTGCAATGGATAGAGCATTAGCTCTGAAGTCAGGAGACCTGAATTCAAATTTGACCTCAGATACTTAACACTTCCTAGCTGTGTGACTCTGGGCAAGTAACTTAACCCCAATTGCCTCAGCAAAAAAAAAAAAAGAAAAAAAAAAGAAAATTATCTTTGCATATATTTTGAAAAATAAAATACTATTAAAAAACAGAATAAAACTGTTCTAGTCATAAATTAAATCAAAAGACAGAAGAAAAAAAAGAAAGCCATAACAATTAAAAGGAGAAAGTAACTCACTAAAATAGAAAACTTTTGTTCGAGAAAAATGACAACTCTGCTACATCTCTTTAACCAAATCAAGTTCATGTGACTGAACAAATGGAGGTTCAGGTCTGACTATTGTCTCAAACATGGTCTCTATCCTGACATTTTTCTCCTACTTCTTACAGCTTAATTCAAGCCTTTTAAATGTACCCAATTCCATCAGGTCTGGCTATAAATATTTGAACAGAGGAGCAAGAGGCTTCATGTTTTGAATAAATCATAAAAATCAGACCCAGGGCCTTTTGCAATGGGATCATCTTTGTGCTGTAAGCACTTAACTGTTTGGTCCTTTCTCTGATTGTTTCTTAGTGTCACATAGGTTTAGTCTTTATCCCTAAAATGGATAATATAAGAATCTTATTTTTAAAATAATAGCTTTTTTATTTTCAAAATATAAGCAAAGATAGTTTTCTATATTCATCCTTGCAAAACCTTGTATTTCTTTTTTCCCTTCCTTCCCTCCACCTCCTTCCCTAGACAGGAAGTAATACAATGTCTTAAACAGTTACAATTCTTCTATATATATTTCCACATTTATCATGCTATACAAGAAAAATCAGATCAAAAGGAAAAAAAAAATAAGAAAAAAACCAAGCAAACAAAAACAAAAAATGGTGAAAACACTATGTTGTGATCCACATTCAATCCCCACAGTCCTCTCTGGGTGCAGATGGCTCCCTCCATCACACTTTGGAACTGGCCTGAATCACCTCATTGTTGAGGAGAGCCACGTCCATCAGAACTGATCATCGTATAATCTTGCTGTTGCTGTGTACAATATTCTCTTGGTTCTACTCACTTCAATCAACATCAGTTCCTGTTAGTCTCTCCAGGACTCTTTGAAATCATCCTGCTGATTGTTTCTAATAAAACAATAACTTAAATCATCTCTTTATGGGACCAAAGAATCAAGCATTTCCTGGGTGATCAAAATAACGAATGTAATCACTGGTCAATCAACACTCCTGGGGAAATCTGGGTTCTCTTCCTAAGTGACAAAGTAATATTATTCTTCTTTCTTACAAATTATCCTAAGTGTTACCAAGCCTCCCCATTCAAACTAACTTTGTATTTATATTTATTCTGTATAATTTTTACTTATGTTCTTGTCTTCTCTGCCACTAGAAGATAAACTTCTTGCAAGTAAAAAAAAAATGTTCTAATGCTCTCATCCTAACCAGAAGAAAATGGCACACGTCTCTCTCATTTGCCAAGGACCCTTAGCTAACCAATCCCAAAGGAAGTTGAGAAGGCAGAAATATCTGAAGCATATATTCTGGAACCTGAATATATTTGATTTATCATTTGAAAAAGAAAACAACTCTTGTCTGGTCATTCTGCAATTATTCCATGTGTCCGAGGGCAGAGAATGAGTCATTTCTTATCTTTGTATATCAAGGTCAAGGAGTGCTTTGAACATTGTAATAAATATGTTTTTTTTTTGTTTTGTTTTGTTTTGTTTTTTAAGTTGTCTCTCCTAGGAGAATATAAACTCCTCTGTGGCACATACTAGGTCTCATTTTTTTTTTTTTGCATTCCCCATTGTGTGCACATACTACAATGATAGGCTAATTGGCCACACTTATTAAATGTTGACTACATTGAACAGAAGATGAAGGAAAGGTCTTCAGTTGGTTTCAAAAAAAAATCAGAAGCCAAAGAAGGAAAAGAGAAAACAGAAGAGGTCAGCCTAAGAGATGCAATAGGTATCAGTCAAAAGCAAAATTCAGAAGACCTTTAGCAAAGCAGTCCTTCCACTACAGCAAAACTACTATGAACACTAAAATTTCTACAACATATCACAAGAGCCAAACATAAAACTAAGGAGGAAACAGAAAACTAACAGGAAAATTAAAAGAAATAGAGACCAATGTAAAATATTATCTTTTTGTTCAGAAAATTAACTTTTTATGTACAAAATAGGAGAATCAATCAATAAGCCATTATTTATTATAGGCCACAATTATGTGGCAGGGCTAATCCTTATTTAAAAAGGCCCTTTCTAATTCCATTTACAATTCATGCAGTTGCTTCCCAGTCCTATGCCAATGTTTCTGTCAAAGCAGGTTAAGAAGCAGTATGGACAGAAATTCTTTTTTCTTTTTGTAACCCTGGGACTTTGTATAATATATGGCACAGGGAAAGTGCTGAATAAATGCTTATTGATTTGCTTTATGAATGGCGGTCTGGTCTCTTCTTCCTCAGCAGTCCCCCTTTATGCTCTCTTTGTCCTTCCCCACCTATGCCACAGTGAACCAATCATGTCCCATCCCGAAGGTCTCCGGTCTGAGCTGGCCTGCTATGATAGGACACAGCGCCTGCAGATCGTGTGCAATATGCAAAACATCTAACACGTGACTTAGGCTCTATGGTCCTCCGTCCAGCGGTGTTCTGCTGTATCAGCACTGCCATATCAGCAGTGTTATGTCACACCCTATGCTCAGCCATTCAGCCCCCAGATGGTCACGTGCCTTCCTGCTGGTTACAAGCCCTGGGCCTTACATCTCCCTTTTCTTGTTTAGCGGGAGACCACCTAAAGGAAGGATATCGGCTTTTAATTGAGTGAGACTGCCTGTCAACATAGAAAGACCGCCATTAGCATAGCTTAAGAGACAATGTAAGTGCAGAACTCAATAAAGTAAGATAAGTTTATCTCCGTGTCCTGTGATTTGTGAAGTTCTTCTCAGTGGAGGCTGGGAGCCGGAGACGTCCGATGCCTGTTGAGGTAAGTTTATCCTACCCTTTAGCTTAATCGTAACGCAGGTCGTTACACCATAGTTCTGATAGTACTACTGTATATAAGACACTTAAAGTTTTTCCAGAGATATGTCTCAAAGAGGTGCTGAGAGATCAGACATGCAGCTTTAGATGTCTCATTAAAGTCCTATTATTGCAGTATCACTTAATGCCAGAAGGTTGACACATAACCAATGTAAAGATAGCAATCAAATGGAATACAAAAGCATTTATTAAGTGCTTACAACACATATGTGCTAAGTGCTAGGGATCAAAATAGAAAATTAAGACAATGTTTACCTTCAAGATCATGTTCTTATAGGGCAAATAATACATAAAGGAGTTCAGTTTAACACAAAGGAAGTTCAGTTTCAAGCCAGAAAGACCTGGAACATATAGTTGGCAGCATACAAATTACCTAGAGAGAAAAAGCATGGCTCTGCGCATACACACCCCCCCCCAAACTCAAAGGCAAAATTAGTGATTAAGACCAGAGGAGTCCAAACCATATTAAAATATAATTGGGAAATATTTAGCAAAATAAATAAAAATGCAATAGAACATAATTCATGTTTATGTGTTTTTCTAAGCCAATTTCTGATCTGAAGAGATCCTTCTGTTTGGTTTTGTGGTCCCCATTTTTATTTGATTTTGACACCATTGATGAAGACAAATGATCCTTGACAATGTAATAAAATAATCAACTTGCTAGTTAGATTTCCAAGTGGTAGAATAGCCGTATTTGAAAGTGTTTATCTAGACTCAGTATTGAATGGACTAAAATGCATCAAAAGAGAGAGATTCCACACAGCTCTTAAAAAGTTGAACAATTTAAATTTGTAGTCAAGGCAAGTAGCAGTTTAAAAACAGATTTGAGTTGTATAAAACTAGTCAATCTGAATACTTGAAAGTAGGCAAAGGAAGAGAAGTGAACATTGCACTTTTTCAATACTGAAAACATGTAGAAATGCAATTCTTCTGGAGAATGAAATCTATTTGAAATGGACATCAAAAAAAAAGAATAGATGCTTACAGAGGTTAGGGGAATTTACTTTTATATTCTTATCCCTAGAACTTGGCAAAGTTTTTGACACAGAATAATCACTTAATGAATGCCCTCTCATTCTAACAATGTCTGAGGAGTATTGGTAGAGTTTGGTCCATAAGGAGACCTAAAGTATTATGTTTCTTTGGCTTTTTTTACATTCCTACCAAGACATAGCAGGTATATCTGAAAGTAACAAGGAAAGTGTTAATCAACCTGTTAGGTATGAGGAATTCAACATTATAGTACTATCTTGATTTTTCCAGACAAGGATGTATTTTAATGCATTAAGAATGAATTGAGAAAGGAGAGAGCCTTGTCTGACTTGGACAGAGATAACTGGTGATTTACTAATGTTAAAACTGTTGCAATTTAGAATCAACTCAGAAGCAAATTCAATACCCTGTGATCTCTTTTGTATGTACCTATCTCTAATCTTTCAGTGGAGGTAACAAATTGCATTTGCACATTTAATCCATTCCATTTTAGTTTATTCCCACCCATTTTCATTCCCTCTTATTTAGTCTTTCCCCTTACTCTTCCATCCCCTCTGTGGGCCAAATAAAGTTTTTTTCCCCGCGCCCTTTCTCCTCCCCCCTCAAAAAAAGAAAAAGAATGAATCAGTCCCATAGGGGTAAAGATCAGTATTTGTCAAGATTCCGTATTATAGGATCCTTTAGTACCCCAGGAGTTCCATATGATTTACTTCAAATCAATAATAAGCATTTAATGGGTTGCTCCAAAATGTTCTTTTATTTTAAAAAAAAAAAAGAGCTATATCCTGGACTAATATTTATGGGCTCCATCAATACCTTCAAGCAAAATTGTGTTCTGTAACTAAATTAACTGGGATAATTCTGAATAGCCAATTTTGAAGATCTTCCCCCCATCCCCCACACAATTATGCAATTCCATGATTAAGATTCTTTATCCTCACCTGGGCAGCTCTTAAAATGCTATGACTAATTATAGTTTTTCCACATGGTACTTTTCACAATAACCCATAATTATTAATAGTGGTAACTAGAATCCCTGTAGGGCAATTAGATGTTATAGTGGATAGAGTACTGGACCAAGAATCAAGCAAGCAAATCTTCCTGAGTTCAAATCTTATCTCAGACACTTAATAGCTAGTTGTGTGACTTTGGCTGGGTCACATAAGCCTCTGTGCTTCAATTTTTCATCTGTAAAATGAGCTAGAGAAGGAAATGGCAAATCACTCTAGCATCTGTGACAAATCTGTAAAAGGGGTCATGAAGTCATACATAACTAAAAAAAGCTTAAATAATCCACCAACAATAACAAAGAATCCTTGTACATAGTATTATCCAATCTACCTTCCCAACTCTACACTTTTATATCTTCTCCATGCCTAGAATGCACTCCTTCCTTACCTCTGTATCTTCAAATCATTTTGACTCAGTTTCATTTCAGACTCAGCTCAAACACTGCCTTTTCATGAAATCTTTCCTGGATCCTTAAACACACTAAGGCATCTCCCCCAAAATTATCTTGTCCTCATTTGTATGCTCATTTGTGTATGTTTTCATATATATAATTCATGTCCCTCCAGCCTGAAATACCTTCACCCTTAAAAATCTCTAGAAACACTCAAGTTTCAGCTGCAAATAACCTTCCCATATGTTAATAAATCCCCTGAGGGCAAGGACGATTTCACTATTGTCTTTGTATCAAGCCCTTGAACAGTACTTGTTAAAAGATCTGATTAAGTGAAAGCTGGGTCAGCAGAGTGCAAGCTTTTTTTTTTTTTAGGTTCTGTATATTGGAATGGATTTGAGGATGTGTCCCAAGAATCTGCTTTAAAAAAAAAAAAGTTTTCTAAGTATAATCTATCTAATTATAGAGAGACCCATCAGACCACCTAGAGATGGAAGGGGTTTTTTTGGTCAATCTACGAAACAAAGAAAAATAAGAAGTGGTCATTAGTCCTGATAGCCCCTCCTGTGACAAGATGATGGTAACAAAATGGTGAGAAAAGAGGTAGAAGAAACTAAGGATTAATGTTTTTGGACTATCAATAAGTAAAGCTCAGTATTTTTATGTAATTTTGACGTCTTACTCTAAATTACAAGCACTTTATACAATGAACAAAAAGTAGACATGTAGCTAGAGGAGCTAAAGTATATCTATCTTGGTATCTTTGCTGTAAATAAAACAGAAGAAAGGCAGTTGTGAAATGTTAAGAATGGGTCATAGGTATTCTTTGAGGAGGCAAAGAAAGGAGTCAGTGAAGTGGATTTTATTGTATACCTAAAGTCAACTAGAGACATTATTTCATGGAATATTTGTTTATCCATAAATTGCAATCACATACAGATCAATAATATATTGTAAAAATAAGTATTTGCAGAAAAAAACAATGAAAATAATGACTTACACACCATCAGTCACTGAGGACAAAACCAGAAAAAGTTCCATGAAGAACTTTATGAGACCCTCCAAATTAAATTATCATACACTCTTTGACATTTTGTGATTTCACTACAAAGATCAAAAGGGATGGAAAATGGAAGATAAGGATTATATAGGATCCTCATGTTTCTATATTATGAACACTATTTTTGACTAAAAATAAATAGATAGGTGCAGCTAGGCGGTGTAGTGGGATAGAAGCACCAGCCCTGAAGTCAGGAGGACCTGAGTTCAAATTTGATCTCAGACACTTAGCACTTCCTAACTGTGTGATCTTGGGCAAGTCACAATCCCAATTGCCTCAGCAAAAATTAAATAAATTGATAGGTGCCAAACTCTGCAAGCACCTGATAATACAACAATAAATGAAATAGATTTTAATAGGTAATAAAGGACTTCTGATTAGTATAGGAATTGTTCCTAAATTGTTTGTGCATCTAAGTTATACTGTCAATTTATTGAAATTAAGAATGTGATTTAAAAAAAAAAAAAAGAGTTACAGTGAAAAATATATGGAAGACAATGGAAGTAGCCCTGAGCTATTTAAACAATAAATTTCAATAAAAATTAAAACATGGGAAATTGACAGCATAAAAGTCACTGACACTAAGATTTATTTGTCAGAGAGAGAAATGCTGTCAAAGACAACACAGGATTATAATATAAAACTCATTTGTAAAAATCATTAGTAAAATCTTAGAGGATAACTAATACAATAGCACCATTTAAAGCAGAGGGAAGTAGTAGAAGGGAAAACTAATTTAAAGAAAGTTTACTGAGATATCCAATTAAGTAACACCATTTCAAGGGCAGTTAAGGATAAACACTGAAGGAAGACTAAGAGTAAAAATGGAAAATAGTTGCAAAAGTCATTATAAAAAACTTTTCTCCATCAGGTATAGTGCAAAACATTTGAATCATATGACCACAATCCTAGATATGCTAGTAAAAGAGGTAAATATACTAAAGAAAACAAAAATGAAAAAAGCAAGTGGACTGGACAAAATTTTTTAAGATGATTTGTGTTGGAGATGACACAATAATGAAAACATTGAGGAAATGATATACATGGTATGTGAAGGAAGGAAACATTTTGCATAAAATTTTGCATTTTATTATTAATAAAGAAAAAGGCAACTAAGACATTAATAACTATAGACCTACATGCCAATTCTCCCATCTATACAAAATCTTTTAAGTTATATATATATGTATATATATGTAAATCAAGGATATTTTTAATGAGGGGATTGATAAAAAAAAAATGAGGCTTTTACAAGTGATATTCAACAATAGACATATCTTTGCCAATATTGATAATATTAACATCATACTACATTCATTGTCAACTATGGAAAAGTATTTGATTCAATAAAAGAAAACATTATAGGCTTCCACTCATATCAAATTTTTTGAAAATCTGTATTTTTAAAAACTTGTTCAGAGGAAGCTAAGTGGTGTGTTGGATAGAGTACCAATCTTGGAGTTATAAGGACCTGAGTTCAAATATAGTCTCACACACTTACTAGCTGTCTGACCCTGGACAAGTCATTAATTGCCTCAAAAAATAAATTTAAATAAAAAAAAAACCACCCTGTATAACACTTCTCTAATGATAAATATCAAACAGGCTATAAACTAGGGAAATGTGTGCTCAGCAATGCTGTTCTCCATTGTAATAAAACAGAGATTATTATAATAATCATCACTGGATGGTGAGCTCCTCCAGATCGTGCTTTTGGGGGATGACGTGCTAACTGCATCAAATCCCTGAACACTGGCGTCTCCCAGAAGAGATCTATATTCACTCAAAGCTGGGCAGACCAAATGTTGACATTTCAGTGTTGATGCCCTGATCACAACATGCATTTGAGCACACTTTAGAGAGCTTGCCCATCAGTATGTATATCTAAGACAGTACAGATGGACAATTAGTTGAGTCCAGAGTTGAACCTCAGGGAAGGAAGACTTTGGGGAAACTGCAATGCTCTTTTACTGATCTAAACGATCCTATGAAAGCAAAGGCCCACCTTTTCTTCTTCTATATGATACTAAGACGGCCTACTGCTGTCTCCGAATAGGCCTAGTAAGTTGTAATTAAAATTGTTTGAGGGAACTTTGGAATAGATGAAATCACAGATCCATTTTAGTGTCTGTGTATATACACATACATATATAAGTTTTCTATGTTGTCAGGTGACTTTTGAAGAGAGAATATTTCCCCCTCCACTATGTCCAGCTCCATGCAGGTCAAACAATTATTACTACTACATGAAAACTCTCAGTTTTAGATTCTAGTACAACCTAGATACCAGGTCAATTCTCATGATATTGTTCTAAATGGTCAGCTGAGAAATTAGCTTATTTCACGTCATAAACCAGCTACTATGAGGCAAGTCACTTTGTCCCTCTGAGTTTATTTCTTAATCTATAAATATAATCATAAAAATGACTTCCCTATTTTATTATTATGATGATCACACATGATAATTTATGTAAAGCAATTTATGAGCCACAAAGTGATATATAAATGTCAAATCTTATTATTCCAGTCTCACTTAGCTAATGTATTCTTTCATTGATGGGGATTATATAATTAGAAACCATTGCACCTTATCAGCTCCCAAAGATTTAATGATCATCTTTTTGTAAGTGGCTCCTCAATCTCTACTTATCTGTCTTCTGATCTCCAATCCTATCACTACTAACTGCTTAATAGACATTTCAAGTTGATTCTTCTAAAGACACCTCCACATGCCCTGAAATGGAATTCATTATTTTTTCCCCAGAGCTTAACACTTCAGACTTTCAACTTTTTTATTTCTACTCAGGATACCATCATCTTTTGCATTTCTCCCCTCCTCTCCAGTCACATTGCCACAACTTCAGGTTTTCAATACTTCTGTACTACTGCAATAGCATCCAAATTAGATTCATAGCTTCTAATCTTTCTTCTCTCTAAGTCTCCAAATAATTGCCAAAAATAATTTTCTTAAATCAGAGGTCTAACCATGTCACTTCTCGACTCTGACTTGTAGGATCAAATAGGAACTCCTCTGTCTGGCGTTTAAAATCCTTCACACCTTGGCTCCAATCTACCTTTCCAGCCTTCCATTACTCCCTTTACATACTTGGCAGATATACTATCCTCCTTATGATTCCTCACCTGTAGCATAGCATGCTTGTCCGTCCTTGGCTCTCCAGCCTGGAGTACCCTCATCCCTTGAAATCCATAGAAACATTCAGTCCCAGCACCACCCTAAGCATTAGATCTTGATTTCTCTCCAACTTGCAAGTAACCCTTTCATATTCCCTTGTTCTTCATAGACTTATTTACATGAATTTATATAGCATGCTGTCTCCTCCGATTGAACACCCCCCCAACCCAGTTTCCCTTAACCTTTGTCACTTCATTAACTTTTTAACCATCATTTTACCATCATTTACTCAAAGAATACCAACTTTTTCCATACCACATTAATGAAAGGATGAATCACTTTAGTTAACAGTGTTGATAGAGGAAACCATTGATCAATCAGGCAGAGTTTGCTAAAAGCAGATCAACAATCTGATTGACTAAATCCTTAGGAAAGGAAATAAGTAAAACGGGTAGTTAATCCTAAAGAAATCCTTCTTAATCTTCCTTAGTTCTTCTCTTTCCTTCCTTTCTCCTATTATACTTAATAAATGATTGGTAATTGGATAAACATGAAGCTTATTATTTGTTTACCTCCACTTAAGTGAAATAGTGCTATTCTGTTTGTAAGGAAAAAATCATTTGAAAGTCTTGTAAATTTCCACATTATTTATACAAATACTTATACAAATATTTATACAAAGAAGGTTATATAAATGATGCAAGATAAATTAATGTTGGGGGGGTTTTTTGGTTAAATAAAACAAACAAATGTATACTGAAGTCAGAAAGGCTATGAAGTCAGTAACTTACAGGTATGAGAACTAATAAACTAATAAACAATCTTTCAAGTCAGTGACTCTTTCCTAATTCTGCCACCCACCTCATAGTCTTCATTGGCCACAGGACTTGAAATGTATTTGGTGATTATTTATTTGCTTCATCTGTCAGTGATAAGGGTCAACGCCCACTCACCACCTAAGTGTGTATATAGATAGGAAAGCCAAAGTAGCTTCTATAGCTGTATCTCCAGGGCTTGTTGTTGGGTAAGTGGGGAGAAAGAGAGGTGTGGCACTGAATGGTTTAGCCCTTTAATTCAATGGGGGTATAGTGGAGAATACCTCCACCACTTTGGAATATTACTCTCCTTTTAAGAAAATATATAAAGGGAAAACATCCTTGACTGTGAGAATTATGTGTAGCTATCATAATATATCTGGGTAGAGAATCTTTAAGGTTTTTTGGAATATAATTCACTGGGTAATAAATGATATTTCCAAGCAAAGACTAGAACCAGAGTGAAACTGCAGTTCAAAATATTAAAAAAGGGCGTAAAAAATTAAGAGTGGCAACTGATTGCATTTTAGGACTTGAAGGTTGAAGGAACTTTAGAGCTCAGCTGGTCCAATTCCCTTATTCTATAGATGAGAAAAATTAAGGCCCAGAGATTTGTTACTTACTAAAAGATTTAAAAAAAAAATAAAATAAACCAGGATATAAACTAAAATCTAATGGGCTTCAAATCTGGACATTTGCAGCCCTTCTCTTCCCTCCTCCCCAGCTCTTCCTCCCCCACCCCCTCCACTGTGATACCTTGAAACAGCTTATTTTTTTCCCACAAATTAATTAAAAATAAAAGTAGGTGCACAGTGAAATGACATGTTTAGGGTTTGGGGTTTTGGGAAGCATGCCTCATAGGAGATGACAAGAAAGCCCCCAAATCTAGCAGTCCTTAAGACTTAAAACTTAGGAGGAAAAACCCTCATGCATCTTAATCCCCAGTCACTGGGAAAGACTGAAAAGGTTTAGGATTAAAAACTGCATGACTTGGTGCAGTCAGTGACAGGGACCAGTTAGTTCTGTTGATGTATATCTGAACTACATACTGCTTAAGGCCTAGAGACTGCTCACTAACTCATGTACTTTGATTCTGTCTCTTTCCTCCTACACACAATTAGATGTGGTGGAGGAAGGAGATATTAATGATATGTATATAGTTCTTAAGGGTTTGCAAATTGCTCACATGTATCATGTTTGAGCCTTACAAAAATCCTTTGAGCTTGGTGCTATTATCCCCATTTCCCAGATGGGAAAATTGAGCTTGAGTGGTGCCAACTTCTTAACTTCTTTCCTAGGAGAAAGTCAGTTCATTAATTTGGCTTTTTTCTTTTCTTTTTTAATATAAGATCTAACCATCTTAGACACTAAGAAGTAATCTCGGCTAACAACTGTCTACTTCCAGAGGGTATAACTTTGAACTGAATTTGACTGCTTCCAAATCTGGGGAGTTAAGTGAAAACTGGGAGTTCTGAGTTGGCCTTTCAACTCTCCTCACGTCCTTCACAAAAGGAAAGTAAGATCTGTTTTGTAAATTGTCTGTAATAATACTAACTCCTTTGGAAACGAACTAAATTTCTAAAATGTTGGTGATGTCTAAGTGAAGAAAAAACAGCTTTCTAATATTGTAGTAGATACAGGACTTTTCCCTTTCAAGCTTGCCATCTCACTAATGACTTAATATAGCACTAACCTTCTACTCACTATAATTGTTCTTGTAATCCTTTGTGGATATACTCCATCTTTGTAAAAGTTCTGAACTGCTGCCCCTCTTTCTTAACAGCCTCTTGAAAACAAATTGCTATTCCTCAGCATTATTTCTATCTTCAGATGACAAGGAGATGTGGATTTATATTAGTGCTATTAACATTTATTTTTTGCCTTGCTATTTCAGACAAGGGAGAATTCTTGGACTCAAAGGGATAGCGGGGAAGGTTTCCTTGTATCCTATGTGAACTTTCCCTCTTCCTCTGACCTCCAAATAATCACCCTGAAACCACAAGTTGAAATATTGTAGCAACTAATACTGTTATGTACAGATATGAATGCCAGATAAAAGGTCTGGGGAAATATTGGGGAGTAGTGGGGCAGGAGAAACAAGGCTCAAAGGATACTGGGATGGCAACTGGGATTGTATTTTTCCTAGATATTGGCAGTTTTCATCCCTTTTTTTGGCCAACACCCAAAAGTTTGGATCATTTGTTCACACTTTTAGATAGCTTAGATGAATTGATTGTTCTTCATGTGTTAATTTGACTCCGTCCTCAATGATCCTGTATGCTGGATGATTATAGTATCTATCCTCCATCTCAAAGGTAAAGAAATAATTTCTTTGTATAGTCATTTTTTTTTTTAGTCATGTCCAGCTCTGTGATTCCATTCCTTTCCCAGCACATTTTACTGAGGAAACTGGTTAAGTGGGATCATACAGTTACTAAGTAGCTGAGGCTGAAATTGAACTTGGGTCTTCCTGTTTGCTCTGGGTTTTTTTTTGTTGTTGTTGTTGTTTGTTTTTTTCGCATCACCTAAAAACTAAGTTGTTTAAAAAATTATTGCTCAAAGTTACAGCTATGGAAGAGCTCCAGCTTGATCCCAGGTATTTTAATTTCCAACCAAGTATTCTTTCCATTATATTGCATGGCCACGTGTGTTTTCTGTTAAGATGAAATTCTCCAGAGTACTTCCTTTCAATGTAATGTAAAATCTTTTTGAGACTTACGTAATTAGTCATTCTTTCTTCTTAGATTGGAATAGGAAGCAAAAATGTTCAGGTGTAACTTCAGTCATGTAACTACTACTAGCACAAAGATGGCTAATGTGGACCATGGTATTGGAAAAAAGACTCTCCGGCTTTCAGGAACGGCAACAAGCCCAACAAAAATGGAGAAAACTGTCTCTGATATGATGCTAAATGATGCAAAACATATTGTGACTCGGCTCAGTTCCAAAAGTAAGTGAACACTTTTTTGATTGGAGATAAATGTGATGCACTTAGTAGAGACCCTCAAAAAAAGACATAGTACTGACTGCTGGCTTCTTAAATTGACCAAATAAAATAGTACTGTCTTAATGTGCTAAAACTTGATTTTGGATTTGACAATGTTTGCTACTAATTTAAGCAAATCTCCCTATTGACCAGGAATAAAGTAACATTAAAATATCAATCAATAACTCTAAAACAGAGCTTTGACCTAGAGTTAGTTGAGAGCTCTGATTACTTCCAAAATTGGGCCAACACAGTTGTTTTGCTGGAAATAAAGGTCTTTTTCTCCCACCCCCAAGCTGATATAGCCTAGGAGCCCTGTTTAGGAACATGGGAGAAACTATGTCAGTACTAAATCTAAGGTAATATGTATTATAATAAAATATCGGGTTTCTTTTTTTTTTTTGTCAAGATTGATATACATATATATTCCAAGAAGACAACCTACAGTGTTCTAATCTTATGAGCATTTCAGCTGAGGTTTTAAGGTGTTTGTGTTTGTAGTCAACCTAATTTGCTAGATAACACAGTAATAATTGGATCTGGAAGGGTTCCAGTGATCATTTTACCTAGCTCCTCCATGTTACAAAATGAGTCTGGAGAAAGGGAGAGTGCTTGTTTAAAGTTACATAGGCAGGAAGTACAGAAGGATTTGAGCCCAATTCCTGACTCTAAATTCAATGCCCTTTGAATTTATCATCTTTTTTTAAAGGCAGAAGGAAAATTAGTTTAATTGCTCTTGGCCCAAAGTTGTCATTACTGGTACTAGCTTACTTTATTGGAGGCTAAGCCCAGCAACATTTTCTGGTTTTTAAGTAATAATCCCTTTATTTTCAGCTTCAAATGAACCTATCAAGCAAGAGAGAATGAGCAGCCCACAAGTACCAGTACAACAGGAGGTAATTTTCCTAATTACCAGAAGAGAATTCTGATTCTACTAGGAAAAACAATCTAGTCCTGGCTCCAATATCTCAAATGTCTTAATTTATAGCATCTTAGAAGTCTTTGTAAGATGCTGAAATTCATTATAAGAAAGAAGTAATTACAAAACTTGGGCATGTTGAACAGTCTAGTGGCTTTTCTGTGTTCCAGTAGAGAGAACCTGATTTTTCTAAACATTAAATTATTTTTTTGTGAATTCAAGAGATTGAATTCATAGAAAACCCTGGTAAACTGAAGGGCTCCATACTTTTTTTTTTTTTTTT
>JAJPUD010001244.1:212526-256505 GCA_023553655.1 Myrmecobius fasciatus
TATCTGAAATCCAAGAGGAGAAACGAACACTAGAAGAATTAAAAATGCATATGGATAAATATCTTCCAATACCATTAGATATGGGTCAGTGACTATAAAGCTAGATATAATTCCTCTATTTTTCTTCCTTATTCAGTCTTGCATTTGAGTATAGTCGTCTACCTAATTCCAGATTAGACTGATTCCTGATGTAAAATATGACTTAGTTATCCAGTTTCCTTTAAATATAAGGATGCTGCTAATTGCTTATGTGTAAGTTTATCTTTAAGGGTACAGTAGTAGTCTCATAGCACTTACAAATTTTCAGTCCTGAATAAGGATCTAATGCCGTTTTATTATTTTAGTGCCAAATGCCTTAGTTTAAGGAAAACTGGATGAACTTAGGAATTCAATCATGTAACAATAAAGCATAAGAAATATACTACAGATTGTTACCATTTCTGATATGGGTTCTAAAATGGATCCTCATCCCCTCTTAATTCTAGTGCCTTCCCTCTGTTAGTTAGGTCTTATTTGCTTTGCTTATATTTGTTTGCATATTGTCTCCCCCCCATTAGATTGTAAGATCCTTGAGGGGAGGGAGGGACTGTCTTGCTGCCTTGTGTACCCTCAACCCCTAATATAGTCCCTGGAAGATAGTAGGTGCTTAGTAAATGTTTATCAATTTAAGTGTTATTCTAGTAGAATTATTAATGCTTTTCAAAAAAAAATTCAATGTAGCTAACATCAAAGAATCTTCAGAGGAAGACGGAGATTATTTTAGAGAAGACTTTTCAAGAGAGAGAAGCTATTTTATGTCACTAGATTCTCTATCAAGCAATCTCCAACCCCAGGCATATAAGAATGCAATGAAAAACATGAGAGACACCAAGAACATCATCAGAAAACTCTTGTACCAGCTCTATGAAACAATTGAATTGGTAGGATTTTCTATGCTTTAAGCTATTCCTAAAAACTAACCGGTTCCTTTCTAATGGTTTTTACAGACTCTAAGTTGGAAGCATAAAGTCATATAGTGCTTCTCTATATAGGAATCATTTAACAAGCAGTCTCTAACTTGTATTTAATGAACTAGTAAAGAAAAATTCATTATTTCACAAGGCAGCCTATTATCAGGGCACTTTGAATATTGGTGTAAGTTGCCCTTTACCACCTATGCATAATTCACATATGTATAATCTAAACCTGCCTTTTGCTATAGCTTCTACATTCCCTGTCTTCTCCCTTTCTCCTCGGCCCCCATTCTTTCTTCTAAGAGCAGTGGAACAAGAAAAAAATTCTCTTGTCAATGTTAACTCCTTTAAGTACTTTAAAGTCTTCCCTACTCTAGCCTAAACTTGCCCGTTTGTCTGCATAGTGTCAAGACCTCTCGACATTCTAAATATTCATTTGATCTCTACTATATCAATGATGGTATTTAAATACAATACCCAGAACTGATTTTATTAGAAACATTTAGCTCTGATTGGAATTTATACTCTTAAGAGGTTGTCTCTCAATGATGCCCACGATTAGACAAGTATTTACTACTACCGACTTTTAAGTCCTACAATCAGGTCATATGTGGATGGATGATGAGGGCTGTTAAAGTGGTAGAAGCAAGCTAATTTCTAGATTCCTCTTAGCCATGCTAGCATTTCCATTAGGGCAATTCTTTTACAGCATCTATAAAGAGGTTGACCTTCAACTACAGGGAGGGAATTATAAATTTGACTTCTTAATAAATTCAGCATACTTAAATTCTGAGGAACAATTAGAAGGCAGACCCATGTCTTCAAACTTTCCAAATGCTTTTGTTCCACTAGACTTGTAGAAGAAAGCAAGGTTTTGAGGATCAGCAGAATTACCATAAGGCACTATTTGAGCTATGGATTAAGTGGAATAAGAACCAGTCAGAAAATGAGGATGATGATGATATACAGGTATGTCTCGGACACATAGAACATTACTGTTGATCAAACTGATGTATTTGGGTATTAGGTAAACCTGTCTTGTTCCCATGTATTACAAATACCAAATGGCTTCAAGGTTTAAGGAGCATTCAACTAGGAAGGCTTTACCGGGTCAATACTGAAGGATGGAGAGAATTTACAATTGGAAGATCAAGAAAGATCTACCATAGGAGAATAAGCAGGAACTCTCATGGCATGAAGATGAGAGAATTTTCTAAGTACATGAGATTTCTACTTTCAAGATAGAATACTGAATTTTGGGTTATAGCACATAGGTAGCTAGGCTGGAGTAGAACACACAAAGGGGTAGAGGGAAAATTTTTCAAGAAAGGATCTGAGAGATTCTGTTTTAGAAAAATTACTTTGGTTGCCTTGGAGAAACAGATAAGAGATTTCCGACTTCATTTATCCCTAAATGAGGTTGTCATGATGGTCTGGGTGAAATAAAGTCTGAACCAGGGTGGGAACCACATGATAGAAAAAGGGAACAGATGGAAGGTATAGAATCCATAAGATTCTACAACTGGTGATGTAGGGTGGGGGGAGGCAGAATGAGGAACTAGGGATAATAACAAGGTTGAAAACTTGGTGTCCCACATACCATTCTTTTACTTACCCTATGTAAAGCCTGAAGCTAATGTATATTTAATGAAGAAAATGAGAAGTTAAGACAAATTGGTAGACAAGTGTCCCTAATGTATCATATTAAGTTAAAAGCTCTTATCTTCAGGAAGCCTTGGATTATAGTGACTTTAAATTATTTTCAATAAAACTCAAGAGTTTAAGGCATCTATGTAGACTACAAATCTGACTTATCTTAACCAGCAGTAATTGTCCAATAAATTGTGGGACATGAAGAAAAGGAAATGGCACTAGATTCTTGAGTTCCAAATAAATTAATAATCCTGAGAACTCAATACTTGATAATAGCATTTTAGTTACCAATAACTTGTACATTAACTGACTTAGTCAACTTTGAAACTTTCTATCTGAAATGTCAATAGACAAATGGTATGTCTTTGTAGCCATACCTGTGATTTACATCAGGAGAGTCACTTGTGGCCTCTGTAGTCTTCATAAGTATTAAGTTTAGTATGTGGAAAATAAAATGGCAAAAATATAACAAGAGAATTTAAGATTAATCAGGGAAGATTTCATGGAAGATGAGGACTCTTGCTATACCCGAAACTGAGGTGTTGAGAAAGGGGAAAGAAAAGGTAATTCTCAGCATAGTGACTTGAAAGGCACTGAGATCTTTCAGTATCATCCAGGGAGCTGGATTAGTTTTAATCAAATGAGGGGTTTTTTTGGGGGGGTAATAAAAATCATCTTAATGTGCCTCTGGAGGAAGATTGTCTTGCCCCCTTGCTATTTGGGGGAATGAGAGGGGAAAACTAGGGAGAATACCAGTTGGGAATAAGATAAAGTATTCTACAAATAAGATTATCAAAACTCTTAGAAAACCTGTCAGGTTTTTCTTTCTTTTTTTTTTTCCTTTGTATACTGTTCTAAAATACAGAAGAAATAAGTATAAAATCAACCTTAAACTGGAATGGATTAATGACTGATCCTATGAATCTGAAATTAAAAAGCCAGGATATTTTGAAGGAAGCTGAGATTTGGAGGAGACTAATCTTACTTGAGGAGGGGGAAGATTAGCTGGGGGTCCAGAGATAAGCAACAAGTAACTAGCTAAGAAGGAGTGATCTTCCAAAGACATTGCTTGCTGAGTTGCAGTAGTTGTAGCAGAAAGAGAGCAAAGAAGTAGTGTCCCAGTTCTTGTTGATCCTATATTGAGGAGGAGCCATCTGCCTTGGAGACAAAGTATGTAGCTTCAGAAGAGAGATTTCCATAAATACCAGACTATGCTGAAGGAATATGAGACCTAGACACAAAAGATCACATATATAGAGCTGAAAAGGAGTCTTGGAGGCATTCCTTCCATCTAGAAAAAAAGAAACAAGGCCCCTAAGAAGTTGTAACTTCCCAAGCTCCAAGTGGAGCCAGGATTCAAACTTGGATCATGTATCTAAGTTCTTACAAAACTACAAAAAAAAAGTCCTCAGGAGAACAAAGGAAAGACATGGACAGATAAATCTTAATGCTGAGTTTATTATTTTGAAGAGGTATCTCAGGTGTGAAACATCTTTGCTGATCCTGTACAAGCATAGATTTCCCAAACCAGGTAGGTTATGACAGACAGGAAGAAAAAGCCTCAAGAAGAACCTGACCCCCACAGAAGCCTCAGAGCCCAAAGCCAAAGGAGCAAGTAGAAATAGGATGTTAACACCTGGGGCCCAGCACTCATCATAGTTCTAGCTATGCATCAGAACAGTACATTAAAATGCCTCAGAGGGCAACTAGGTGGTACAGTAGATAGAGCACAGGCCCTAGACTCAAGAATAAGAGTTCAAATTTGTCCTCAGACGCTAGCTGTCTGACACTGGGCAAGACATTTAACCAAAACCAAACCAAACCTCATCTAGCCTTTCTGAAAAGGAAAGACTAGAAAATGACAAGTTGTGGGGTGGGTATTGAAGTACTCTAGCAGACAAGGTACTAAAGCAGGGTAATAAGGAGAACAAAGGGATTCTTTCAGTCAATAGGACTTGGCAACTGATTTTTCTTTATCTGCCTCCTTCCTCCCCATTCAAATATGATTGAACCTAAAGGACTAGAAGAATGATGGCACTATTGACAGGAAAGCCTAGTTTTTTTACAATTGGCAAAAACTTTAGAATTCATTTACTGTATTTTGCAGATGAGGATTGAGATACAAAGCATTTTGTCCATAGTCCCATAAGGAGTAAGAGTTTAGGAATTTAAATGGAGTTTGCCAACTCCCAGTCCACAATTTAAAACAAAAGGTGTTAACTATTAGCGATTGTCTATGTACAAACGCCTACATTCATGTAGGCATACACAGAGCTAAATCTACACAAGCAATTAGAGCTGACAGAAGGTTCAGGATATTATTAAATAGACCTTTTTTCCCCAGTAACCTAGAATTAGTGTTAAAATAAGCAGCAACTACATACTTACTAAGTTCCCCTTTTCTTGCAGCTCTTGGAACTCCTGATTCTGGATATGTTCCGGAGCATTGCTCTGAAATTGCAGTCAGCCTTCATGGATCTCATGCCTAAAGTCCAAGGTCTCCCAAGCAACTTACAAGACAAGCTCCAACAGGCCTGTTGTGACATGCAGGACCTTCATGACACCTTTTCCCTAAGTAATGGGTTTGAAGATCTAGACAAGCATTGTCTGACCCAGAGCCAGTTTAAGCTGACCCAAGCCCAGGGAAGTTTAGAAAAATTGTTTTGTTTCTTAGAAGGGAGTGTAGAACCAATTTTCCCTCTGAACGCTCCTTAAAGAAAAATCTTGAGTTGTTATCTGGAATAAGATTGATATTTTCAAATTCCTGGCAAGCAGTCTTGTGCTAGTTTATAGTTAAGTATACTCTTTGTACTTTTCAGATTATGCAAATAAAGTTGCATTGAAAACTCAGGTTTTGTAGATCATTTAATTGCAGAATAGAGCATACATTTAGGGCAGCTAGGGATGGAGTACAAGGCCTGGAGTCAAGACAACCCAAATTCATTGACCTCAGATTTTTAACGGCTGTGTGACCTTGGACAGGTTGCAACTTCTATTTTAGTTTCTCATCTGTAAAATAGAGATAATAGCACCTACTGCTTAGCTTTGAATGAGGATCAAATGAAAGAATACTTGTAAAGTGCTTAGCACAGTGTGTGGCACATGGTGAGATTCCCACCTTCTCCTCCCCAGCATTGTGGGCTTATTTAAGGCTTGGAGCTCTCTATTACAGCTTGCCTTTCCTTGAAGGAAGAAAGGCATAAGAATAGAGAAAATCCAAATGTTTTTGGAGAAAATGAGTTCTTGAGAGCTTTTTTTAAAAGGGGGAAAGCATTAGTTCTATGTGTATCCTCTCTGCAGAGCTAAAGCTTAAAATACAAATTCTGGAAAAACTTAAACTGCTCTCAGCCCCTAGGTAATAGGGGCTTGTATTATCATATTAAAAGGACAATCTCTAGCCTGCTGAACTTCAGGTAATGAATTATCCAAAAGCTCCTCCCCCTCATAAGATAACAAATATCAGCTTGGGATAAAATTTAAAATTTGTCTGGCAACCTAATTTTAAAAAAAAAGTAAATAACTAGCAAAAATATAAAATGGCAGTAACACTTAAATGTGCTAACCATCATCAGACAACAAAGCAGGAGAGAATAAATATAATTCATGTTTGTTCCAGCAGTTTCTAATTATCCAAAATTGAGCAGCATCATGTGCTCTGGGGCTTAAAGCTGCCTCTTCAATAGCTCTTTGGTCTCCAGTTCACCCTTTTTCCCTTTCCTGAAATGTTTTAGAATTGTCACTGAAATAGACAACTCCAAGTTCAGATCCAGAATACTTTTCTCAGGCTAGAAAAGAATCTTTAATTTAGTCCATTTCACAAGGCATCCAGCAGCAGAAGCAATATTGCCACAAAGGGTAGTGTCAGCAATTAATCTATTTTGAGAATTTGTTCTGGGTTAGCTGACCTAGACATGTGGTATGGTGTAAAGGATTGATCTTTCCCCCCTTCCCCCCCCCCCCCCCCCCCCATCCTTCCTGCTGTTTGCAGAGCATGAAGGTTACAGTCCCCTTGCAGCACGGGCCTTGTGAAGATGTGATGTCTTCAGCTGCTTTTGTCCCAGCTCCAACAGATGAGCCTGGCTTTTCTGCGTTTGTCCTTTTTTTTTTTTTTTTTTTTTTTTTTTTTCTGGTGCTGGAGTAAACACGAACCAGACGTGAACCTTGATGACAACTTTAGCTAGGTGTGTGTCCCAAATTCTGGGAACTCCAGGGAGTCTGGAATGCTCAGTATAGCTCACATTGAGAAGTCAATCTTCTTGCCTGCTTTTGTTCTTTTGCTTAAAGATATCTGGTAAATTCTATAATTTTTTTTACTATAAAATTTCATATGGGATAATATAACACTGGCTACCCTGGCCCTTGATGCCTGAATCCAACAACTGTTACATTTTACTTCCTCCAGTGTCCTTACTGAGGTTGGACATGTCTGGATTCTCTGCAAATGGTTCTAGCCCTCAGTGATGGTGTTCCCCCAAGTGTGTGTGTATTTTGGGGAGCTACCCTACACTAATTTCCACTTAACCACTGAGATTAGGTTTTAGGAAGAAGCACTTCAAAAGAATAATCACAAATGTATTAACTTTAGCATATGAGAAGAATAATTCTTCCCTCCTTCATAGATGTCAGTCTCTGGAGAACAGAAGGGCATTAGGTTCACAGCTCAATTCCAATAGAGCACAGACCTAGTTTCAAATTCAAAATCTGTGTCGGGCCTGAGTCCCAGGCACTGGCTCATCATCAGTGCTTCCCTGGCAAGTTGGCTAGATGCAACATTTCACCTGGAATCCTAGCTCCAAAAGTCATGATGGTTTGAACTCATAGTTTGGCAGGAACCCCACTGCACCTGAAACAGGACACAAACAAAAAAATGATAAGAAAAAAAAAACAGATCTACTTGGAGGCAAAGTAAAAAAGCATGAGGAGAATCTTCTATCTCCTGGTTCAATTCATGGCACCTGGGTCAATGGTGGGTGAACTATGGTTTTCAATCTTTGAACATAACAGGAAAGATTAGGCAGAAAAACATGTTTGGACAGACGGACCGTTCTGTTTGTGTCAAAGGAAACCCTCCTAACTACGTGTAAGGTGCCTCCATTAAGTGATATAGGCATGTTACAAGCCCCATTGCAGATGAAAATCACAATTATCCTTGTACAAGTGGGATTGCATATGATTCTGTAACATTAGCTGCTTGGAAATTTATTGTATGGTATTGGGGAAGCAAGTAAAAAGACTTTTAAAAAGCAACCTTGCCAATCTGCAAGGAACAGCAAATTTCAAATTTGGAGATATATGAGGGCTTGACCCTTTGTGGATACTTGGATCACCTAACCTGGAGGTACCAGAATTGCTTTAGCACAAGGATGGGAGATACCTCCTTGGATTGACTTCACACCCAGAAGAGATTGCAACTTTAAGTATGGACAGATTAGATTATTTCTTTCCTGCTGTTTCTAGAGGGTAAAGATCAGATTACCCACAGCATCTTTATCTCTCTTTTATCCTAGCTCCAAGAGATGGATCTGGGGTCTCTGTTCTGTAATTTTTTTACCCTTCTATTACAGGTGCCAATGGTGATCTTCCTTTGAGCCTGGGCATTCAAGTTAGCCAGAAGCTAAGATTGCAGTGGGCTAGTGCAGCCAGCTACACAAACACAAACACCAGGATTTGGTCTTTATGGGGGTTTAGAACTGGAATGTAAAAATGTGCTATGTGGAGTCTGAGTCTAGCCCTTCTTGCTCTGTGAATTGTGTAAAAGGTAGGAGGATTACACTTTTCAATTTTGGGGGGAGAGGGCAGTCATTTATTAGTTTGTGTGCTTGGCAAGTCATTTACATCTTAATCTGTATCAATAAAAGAGAAGGAGAGGAAATTAGACAATCTATAGTGTCTTTTCCAGCTCTAACATAGTATTGCTGTATTTGCATGCCCTGGTAAAAGGGGATAGATATGATTGCTTGGATGCGGTCAAAGGAAGTAAGCTTCTAAGGGACGAGGTGACCAGTTTCCATGATAATGAGGACTAGGGAATATAATTTGAAAGCCAAATAGAGTGGTCTTTCTCAGGACTGGATTTCTTCAGGCCCTAAATTGGGAATTCTAAAGTAGAGATATCTAAACTTTTTAACATAACTCTTAATTCTAAAGAGAGAGACTAAGCCCAGGAGGGTAGGGTCTTTGGAAGGGAGAAAGGGGAGAAAGTCAGTTGCCACATACAAGAGTAACAGATTGGGGGAACTCAGGGTGAAGACACCAGTTGTCACCACTGGGACTAGTAGCGTCATCTAGCTGCCCAGAGAAAAGAGGTAGACAAAAGCCTCCAGGATAAAGGCTTTGTAGATCCTGATTCCCAGGAAAGTCAGTGGAAGTTTGTGGCAGAACATATTGAGTGAATATTCAAAGCAGGGCAGAGACAGCAATGTAATGGACTAAGATGACGTTGGAATCAGTGCTCATCTGGATATATTTCCAATAGAACTTGATCCCTGACCCATAGAAGGATACAGTGGGTATGATAAGCTCTCCTGGGGCCCATCCCTGGCCTGCCACCATAACCTTGTATTTACCCTTTCCTGGGATATGACAAGGGGGAGGCTCACAAGGTCACCCAGCTCCACAGCTGCCTTTATGAATTCCCCTATAAAGCTCTACCTTCACATAGCATCTTGGACGCCTGCACACATTTCTAGAAAGCATTGTACTCCGAGGGACCACTGCACTTGTGTGTGATGGAGTAGAGAAAGTATGCCAAAGCAAAACAACTTCCAAAGTGGAATAGGATCATGGTGGGCCTTCAGTGGCTGCTGCTCTAGGACTCCCTGCCTAAACTTATAATCTAGAATCCCATAACACTTATTTGTGGGGTGAAGGGGTGCCCTTCCATCCCAGTTAGGGGAATGGGCTCTAGAAAAAAAAATGCTTACTGGTCTTGCCAAACTGAACCTGTCAGCCCTCCATAGGGGAAGGGAATAAACACTTATGTAATATCTAATGTGTGCTAAGCACTATAGGCACTCCAGATAATATTTTCCTTTGGAAGCTTGGAACTCAAACAAGAAATGAAATTAAAAGTGAGGTATAGTTACCCATGTTTTTATTCATAGTACCAACTGTTGCTACATTTCCTTTCTTTATTTTAGTGTTCTTATATTTTACCCTATAGTGATTACTGGTTACCTGTTCAATACTTAAAATTTGTGAAAGGGAGGGAGGAAGGGGAAAAATGCTGGTTTTGTCCCACGATAGAACCTGGGTGAAGATGGGAACTCGGACTACAAGGGTAATAGTAGTGGTAGTAGGGAGTATTAGTGAGCACTATTACAATAGTATGGTAATTATAACTAAATGGCAAAAGCTAAAATAGTGGTCTTTTGTGTTATAATTTAAAATTTTTTAATAAACTGCCTCTAGGCTATCTTCTAACTCACCCTCATAGATTGGGTCCCCAGAAAGGTAAATGCTACATCAGACTGTGAGGATAACTTTCCTACCACTCAAACTGCTACCAAATGTGCTTCCCATCAACAATTAGCCTGCAGATTCAATTAGCTGTTACACTAAGAAAACAATTATAAAACATTTCTCTCCATAAACCTGGAGTATACTTTCACATAAATAAACATGTAGTGTCAATGAAAAGAATGGAAAGTAGTAGTGACACATGTGAAGAGAAGATGTATCAAAGGCAACTCATAACTCCTGTAAGTGCAAGATCTAAAACCATGAATCCTCAAATGGCCCCCTTAGGAGCAGAGTTGGCTGCCAGGAATTCCATTCTCAAAGTTGCTTCCTCCCTTGGGTGACTATCCATGTTTCTCTTGAGTACATCTGTTTCCAACTGGATGGAATGTCTCCTACTGATTGAGAAACTCCCCTTCAAAGTTACATGGGAGCTGGAGGAAGGGAAGAAAGGGGTGGGGAAGAGAATCCTCAGGTCTTATTCCACATCTGCTTTGAGACCTCTTCAGAGCTTAGCTATTTCAGACTTCCATGGATATAATTAATTTGCTTGCTTTACTAACCATAATGTTTATTAGAGAAAGGTCTTCATCATAAAGGGATCAATGAGTATATATTCCTCATTCCTCTTATCTGCTTTTTAAAAAAAAATAATTACACCAATTGAGGTGAAGGAATTCTCTCCTTTACATATTAATCCCCTTTTTGTACTCTATGATCTAATCAAATTAATCTTTCTATTCTTCACACAACAATCCATCTCTCATCTCTGTGCCTTTATACTGGAATGTACTTCTTTATCACTTGTTTCTTAGGATTCCTTGCTCAAGTACCATGTTCTATAGGAATTCATTTTTTTTTAAGTTTCCTAGTACCTTCCCTCCCCAAAATACCTTGAACACATACACAAACGTGTGTATATATATATATATATGTATATGTATATGCGTATATATATATATATATACACATACACAGACACTTATTCTATATTATCTCCTTTTGCAAAATGAATTCTTTTTTGTGAAAGTCCTGCTTCATTTCTGCTTTTGTATTCCCAGAACTTTGCTGGCATTTTAATAACATGCTTGTTGATTGATCATGGGAGAGAACTTCTAAATCAATGAGATCACAGGTACATTTTGAGTATTTAAGAGATTCTGCTCCTTGGTTCTAATATCTACAAAGTTTTGTTGAACCAAATTTATGAAACAAGTCACAAAAAGGATAATATATATATATATATATATATATATATGTCTCTGAAAGATGTGAGAAAAGACATTTCCATACTCTGCAAAACAGTTGCAGAGAATTAAAAATGAATTGTAAGTGGGGTGAAGCAAGTTCTCAATTTCTGACCTCTGAAGACAAGCTTTTATGCTGTCACACACTTCGCTCAGGTTTTAACAGATTAATAATAAAAGCATCTGTCACCTAGGGGTATTGTGAGGATAAACTGAGATAATTTATGTAAAACACTTTATAAACTTAAAACACTATATAAATGCTAGTCATTATTATGTATAACTAGGAAAATATATTAGGACTATTACCTTTTCAGTTCTGGATACTATCATTCATTCTTAATAGATACATGTTTATGATCACAGTATTATATATTGTAGATATTCAAATGTTTGATGAATGAATAATGAAGGTTCTGAGCCAAGTGGCTAGTTATATCTCCATGTGAAAAACAGGGAGTGATTTATATTTTTAAATAATTTCTAATTACAAGCTAGCATTTAGGTAGCACAGTTGATATATTGCTGGGTCTGAAGTCAGGAAGTCTCATCTTCCTAAGTTCAAATCTAACATCATATACTTACTGGCTGTGTGATGTGACCTGGACCAGTCCCTTCATCCTGTTTGCTTCAGTTTGCTCCTCTGTAAAATGAGCTGGAGAAGGAAATGGCAAACCCAAATGTAGCTTCACCAAGAAAACCTAAATGGGGTCATGAAGAATGAGACACAACTAAACAATGGAAATTGTATAGCTAATTAGAAGTGTTGATTTTCCTGACAAATCATTTTGCCCTAGAATTTCAGATCTAAATAGGACTATAAAGATCCTTTAGTCCAACCCTCTGATTTTATGACTAGGAAAACTGAAGTTTGGAGGTTGGAACTAGAACCCAGATTTCTTATTAGTCTAATGATAACAATCTCAGAGTTGAAAAGGTGTTCTGAGGTCATTTAGAACACTTCAGATGATTACTAGTGAAGGATCTGTGATTTCATCAACTTGGGGAAGCTCCCAGCATGGTAACTCTCCCCATCTTCCATCCCTCCCTCCACAACTTAAAAGCATTTTTTTTTCAATTACATGTAAAAAAAACTTTCAATATTTTTTTTTTTGCTGAGGCATTTGGGGTTAAGTGATTTGCCCAGTAACACAACCAGGAAGTGTTAAGTATCTGAAGCCAAATTTTTTTTTAATTATTTTTTATTTTTTTTTAATTTTATTTGCATAACATATGTGTGGGTAATTCTTCAACAATAACCCTTACATAGCTTTCTGTTACAAATTTTTCCCCCAACTCCCCACCCCTCCCCTAGATGGCAGGATATCCACTACATGTTAATTATGTTAAAATATTGGTAAATCGAATATATGTATACATATTTCCAAACTTGTCATTGTTGTGCAAGAAAAATCTTGTCTACACAAACGATATATCAGATAAAGGAAACACAATGTAAGCAAACATCAATCAAGGAGTATGAGAATGTTATGTTGTGGTCCACATTTCACATCCCTCTCTCTGGGTGTATATGGCTTTCTTCAGTGAACAATTGGAGGTGGTTTGAAACATTTCATTGTTGAAGAGAGCCATGTCCATCAGAATTGATCGTCATATAGTATTGTTGTTGCCGTGTATAATGATCTCCTGGTTCTGCTCATTTCACTCAGCATCAGTTCATGTAAGTCTCTCCAGGCCTCTCTGAAATCATCTTGCTGGTCATTTCTTACAGAACAATAATATTCCATAATATTCATATACCATAATTTATTCAGCCATTCTCCAATTGAAGGGCATCTATTCAATTTCCAGTTTCTAGCCACCACAAAAAGGGCTGCCACAAACATTCTTGCACATGTGGGGCCTTTTCCTTCCTTTATGATTTCTTTGGGATATAAGCCCAATAGAAATGCTGCTGGGTCAAAGGGTATGCACAGTTTGATAACTTTTTGAGCATAGCTCCAAATGGTTCTCCAGAATGGCTGTATCCGTTCACAGCTCCACCAACAATGCATCAGTGTCCCAGCCCTCCCACATCCCCTCCAACATTCATCATTAACTTTTCCTGTCATTTTAGCCAATCTGACAGGTGTGAAGTGGTATCTCAGGGTTGTCTTGATTTGCATTTCTCTGATCAATAGTGATTTGGAGCACCTTCTGAAGCCAAATTTGAACTCAGGTCCTCCTGACTTCAGGGCTGGTACTCTGTCCACTGCACCATCTAGCTGCCCCAAATATTCACTATTGTAAGATATTGAGATACAATTTTTTTTATTCCTCCTTTCTTTCCTTCCCTCCTCTCCAAGACAAATCTGATACAGGTTGAATATGTGTGATCATTTTAAACATATTTCCATATTAGTCATATTGTAAAAGAAAATTCAAAAAGGAAAACCTATGAGAAAGAAAAGTAAACAAAAAATGAAAACACTATGGTTTGATCTATATTCAGACTCCATAGTTCTCTCTTTGAATGCAGATGGGATTTTTCATCTCAAGTCTATGGAAGTTGTCTTAGATTATATTGCTAAGAATTACTAAATCTGTCATAATTGATCAAACGCAGTCTTGCTGTTATTGTGTACAGTATTCTCTTGGTTCTGCTCACATCACTCAGCATCAGTTCATGTAAGTTGTTTAATTCATGTAAGTCTTTACAGACTATTCTGAAATCAGCCTGCTCATCATTTCTTATAGAACAATAGTATTCCATTACATTCATAACTTATTCAGCCATTCTCCAACTGTGGGAAACTGTTTCCAGTTTCTTGCCACTACAAAAAAGGCTGCTCCAAACATTTTTGCACATGTGGGGCCCTTTCCTTCTTTATGATTTCCTTGGGACACAGACCTAGTAGTGACACTGCTGGAGCAAAGGGTTTGCACAGTTTCTTAGCCCTTTGGGCATAATTCCAATTCAGTATGGAAACTTTCATCACTGCAGAGAGAAACTAGATTAGGCCTCAGGAGACCAGTTTTAGGGTGGTGCTTGAGGTACACAGAAGGGCTTAATCTAAGTTTATAGCATAGTAGCAATGCCAGAACAATCTGGTTAGCAGGCAAATTGTGTAGCGTGAAGTGAACTGTCACTCTTAATAAATCCACTTAATGAAGTTGTAGCTGTGAGATTCATTTTCTTTTCAGCATAATGGATCTCAAAATAATGGCATTTATGCAGACAAGAGAACTACATTATAGATAGGAAGTAATTTGGCTTCAGGGATGTCAGAACGCATTTGGCACTCAGCTAAGAGGTTCAACATCCTGGAAACTGACATTGAGCATGATTTGGAACAAGATTATACAATTCAGCTGCCCAGATGAAATAAGAACACATAGAAATGAATGGGCAAGACAGTCATTTCTGAAAGAGAGGGGCTCTTCTCTTGAGAGACAATATCCATGGAAATCCAAGGAAGAAACAGCCAGTGGCCTTGGGTACCCAAGAAAATCCATTCTGCCAGTTTTGCAAGTTTTTCAGCTAATAAAGTCTCTTTTCCCCCTTCTTTTTGCCTTTGCAGTTTCATTAGACACAATCTCTCCCAGTTGGGAAGATTTCCCCACCCCCCAGTAAAAGAAACATGTATAAATGAAATGTATCTATAAAATCATATTTGGCAGTCATATTTCTACATTTTTGAAACAGTCTTTCAATAAGATACAAAGTTTTGACAAGACTATATAGACCTTGGGTATTTGTCAAGGAACATTCCCATAAGCAAGGCCACAAATCAAAAATTCCTCCCTTGTAACACAGGAAAACATCTCTGGCATTAAGACATGCAGTGTTTTATAATATCAAGTAATTAATACAAAAGGAAGGCAGGTACAAAAAGATTTTAGAAATGGGTCTGAAATTTTTCTACCACAATAGGAATCCTGAAGGATTTCATAGATTGGGGGGAATTAACCTGTAACTAACCTGAGTTATTTAAACCTTCCATAACTCAGAGTCAACCTAGACATTCGCTTCTGAGTCTTAATCAAGTCATCCCAATGTAGCCACTCTATCAGTTCTAAATCTGTCTAATTGTATTATCATCTAGTCTCTACTCCTTTTTCATTATGCTGTACCTCCCTCAAGGAAAGAAGATTCTTTACTGCACTGCAGGTTTTGATTCATTCCTTTTATTGTTCATTTGGTAACTTTTTCTAGGGATATAAAATGGAGTAAAGAACCCAGAAAACAATATATGTGTTGACAATAACAATAAAAATGAAAATGATCAATAGGAGTAAATGCTATGAAATTAAAATAATCAAATTTGGCTTCAGAGAATAGAAATGAGAGTACCTCCTTCCCCCCCTTACAGATCATAAATCCTGATTTAGAACTGGAAGTAAGAACATCTAATTCAATCCCTTCATATAAAAAACGAAGAAATGAAGGCCTGTAACTTGCTGGTCAGAGACAAATGTCTGAGAAGGGATTTTTTAAAATTACTTTTATTAAGGATTTTTATTTTCAAAACATGTGCATGAATTTTTCAACATTGACCCTTGCAAAACCTTGTGTTCCAAATCTTCTCCCCCTCTCCACATTCCCTCCCCTAGATAGCAAGTAATCCAATATATATTAAACATGTGCAATTCTTCTATACATATTTCCACACAATAGGTGCTGCACAAGAAAAATAAGATCAAAAAGGAAAAAAAATGAGAAAGAAAATAAAATGCAATCAAACCAAAAAGATTGTTTTTGTTTTTGTTTTTTCTGTTATGGTTCACATTCATGTCCTCCCTCTCTCTGGGTGTAAATGGCTTTCTTCATCACAAGATCATTGATTCCTGAATCATCTTATTGTTGAAGAGTCACATCCATCAGAATTGATCGTTGTATGATATTGATGTTGCCATGTATAATGATCTCCTAGTTCTGCTCATTTCATTCAGCATCAGTTCATGTAAGTCTCCTCAGGCCTCTCTGAAATCGTCCTGCTGGTCGTTTCTTACAGAGCAATAATATTCCATAACATTCATATACCATAATTTATTCAGACATTCTCCAATTGATGGGCATTCACTCAGTTTCCACTTTCTTGCCACTACAAAAAGGGCTGCCACAAACATTTTTGCACATGTGGGTCCCTTTCCTTCCTTTAAGATCTCTTTGGTATATAGGCCCAATAGAAACACTGCTGGGCCAAAAGGGTATCCCCAGTTTGATAATTTTTTGAGCATAGTTCCAAATTGCTCTCCAGAATGGTTGGATCTGTTCACAGTTCCACCAACAATGTATCAGTGTCCCAGTTTTCCTACACTCCCTCCAATATTCATCATTATCTTTTTCTGTCACTTTAGCCAATCTGAGAGGTGTATAATGGTACCTCAGAGTTGTCTTAATTTGCATTTATTTCTCTGATCAATAGTGATTTAGAGCACCTTTTTGTTTGACTAGAAAGTTTTGATTTCTTTATCTGAAAATTGTCTGTTTATATCTTTTGACCATTTATCAATTGGAGAATGACTTGAATTCTTATAAATTTGAGTCAATTCTCTATATATTTTAGAAATGAGGTCTTTTTTCAGAATCCTTAAACATAATTTTTTCCCAGTTTATTGCTTACCTTCTAATTTTGTCTGCATTGGTTTTATTTGTACAAAACCTTTTAAACTTAATATAACTAAAACTATATTTTGTATTCAATAATATACTCCAGTTCTCCTTTGGCCACAAGTTCCTTCCTCCTCCACTGGTATGTGAGGTAAATTATCCTATGTTCTTCTAATTTGTTTATAATATCATTCTTTATGTCTAAACTATGAACCCATTTCAACCTTATCTTGGGTATATGGTGTTAGATGTGGATCAATGCCTCATTTCTGCCATACTAATTTCCAATTTTCCCAGCAATTTTTGTCAAATAGGGAGTTCTTATCCCAAAAGCTGGGGTCTTTGTGATTGTCAAACACTAGATTATTCTAGTCATTGACTATTTTGTCCTGTGAACCTAACCTATTCCATGAATCAACTACTCCTATTTCTTAGCCAGTACTAAATGGTTTTGATGACTGCTGCTTTATAATACAGTTTCAGGTCTGGCACAGGTAGGCCACACTCATTTGCATTTTTTTTTTCATTAATTCCCTTGAAATTCTTGACCTTTTCTTCTTCCAGATGAACTGTTATTATTTTTCTAGATCTGTAAAATAATTTCTTGGGAGTTTGATTGAATAGATAAATTTAGGGAGTACTGACATTTTTATTATATTTGCTCAGCCTATCCATGAGAACTTGATATTTTTCTAATTGATTAGATCTGACTTTACATAATTACATAATTACAAAGTGTTTTGTAATTATGTTCATATAGTCCTTGACTTTGTTTTAGTAGGTAAACTCCCCAATATTTTATATTACCTAGTTATTTTAAATGGAATTTCTCTTTGTATATCTTGCTGCTGGACTTTATTGGTAATATATAAAAATGCTGATAATTTATGTGGATTTATTTGGTATCATGCAACTTTGCTAAAGTTGTGAATTGCTTCTAGTAGTTTTTTAGTTGATTCTTTATATCATATCATCTGCAAAGAGTGATAATTTGGTTTCCTCATTACCTACTCTAATTCCTTTAATCTCTTTTTCTTTTCTTATTACCAAAGCTAACATTTCTAATACAATGTTGAATAGTAATGGTGATAGTGGGCAGCCTGTTTTCATTCCTGATCTTATTAGGAATGGTTCTACTTTAATCCATTACATATGATGGTTGCTGATGGTTTTAAATAGACACTACTGATCATTTTAAGGAAAACTTCATTTATTCCTATATTCTCTAGTCTTTTTAACAGGAATAGGTGTTGGATTTTGTCAAATGCTTTTTCTTTATCTATTGAGATAATCATGATTTTTGTTACTTTAGTTATTTAGTCAATTATGCTGTTTCCCTAATATTGAACCAGTTCTGTATTCCTGATATAAATCCTACTTGGTTATGGTGTATTATCTTGGGGATGCCTTTCTGTAATTTCTTTGCTAATATTTTATTTAAGATTTTTACATCAATATTCATTAGGGAAATTGATCTATAATTTTCTTTCTGTTTTGAGCCTACTTGGTCTTAGTATCAGCACCATATCTGTCATAAAAGGAGTTTGGTAGGAGTCCTTCTTTCCCTATTTTTTCCAAATAGTTTGCATAGTATTGGAATTAATTGTTATTTAAATTTTTGGTAGAATTCACATGTAAATCATCTGGCCCTGGAGATTTTTTCTTAAGAAGTTGTTTAATAGTTTTTTCAATTTCTTTTTCCAAAATGGGACTATTTAAGTAATTTATTTTCCTCTTCTGTTAATCTGCAAAATCTATATTTTTGTAAATATTCCTCCATTTCACTTAGATTATCAAATTTATTGACATAGTTGAGCTCTAATTTCCTCTTCACTGGTGGAAAGTTCTCCCTTTTCATTATTGATATTAAAACTTTGACTTTCTTCTTTCCTTTTTCTAATGTAAACCTTTACTTTCAATTTTATTAATCTCTCCTTTTATTTTCAGAATTTCAAGTTTGGTATTTAATTAGGATTTTTAATTTGTTCTTTTTCTAGCTTTTTTTAGTTACAAGCCCTGAGGAGAGATTTTGAATCTAGATTTTCCTGGTTATCAGTCCATATCCCTCTCTATCTCACTGTGCCACATAGAACTATGAGTAAGGAACACTGAATATAATGTCACTTTTTTGATGTGCTGATTAGTTTAGTTATACTTCTTTCCCAAACCTTGTCCCCTCTTTAAATTCTCTGTTATTGAAATGGATCTCTAAAAGGAAGAGGGAGAGATACATTGAACAATGTAGGTGAGGTAGAAACAACAAAAATCAATAAATGGTTTTAAAAGGAAGACATAGGGACTGCACCTGTTATTTTATTTGTGTAGGAAACTGCTTCTATCAATACAGATCATCATCTTCTCTGGATATTAGAATCTAAAAAGTTGCATAAAATGATAAGAGATTAAGTAATCTGCTTAATGTCATTTAACCAGTATGCAGAAGTGGGATGTTGAACCCAGGTCCTCTTGGCTCTGAGGGTAGCTATTTACAACATACTGTCTCTTTTAAAAATTTAAAAAAAAAAATGGAGAATAAACTCAACTGGTACCATTTTGATATGCATTTTCATGCTGGATCTATCCATAAATTTCAACATTGTTTATCCAATTTTAGTAAATACCAGGTGGCCATAATATAGTACAATCTGGACAGAGATACCTATAAACATCCTTTTTTTTCCACAGTAAAAGAGACTCAGGAATAAACATCAAACATCAAACCTCAGAACTGATCCTCTACTCCCATTCTCAATCAATTCTCCCTATCATTCTGCTACACCATTTCTTATAATGCAAGCTAGTTTGAGCATATAAACACTCATACACATATTTATATACCTGTATGTATATATATATGTATATATATGTATTTCAATGTAAAGAGGTTGTATGGCATAATAAACAATTCTAGGTTGAGAGTCAAGAAGACTCTGGTTGTATAATGCTGGGCAAGTTACTTCTCTTCACCTAATAAAAAAAGAGAATTGATCAGGCATAATGGCTTTTTAGCTCCCTTCTAGCACTAAGTCTATGATGCTATTAACATCTTTCCTATTATAAAGCTTCTCTAAATATCCTTGCAGAAAGAGAACATTGTACACAGTAACAGCAATCTCATAAGATGATCAACTGTGAAGGACTTAGTAATTCTCAATAATATAATGATCCAAGACACTTCCAAAGGACTCATGATAAAAAATGCTATCCATCCAAAGTCTGAATGCATACTTTTAAAATGTTCTTTATTTTTTACTCATGTTCTTTTCCCTCTTTTGTTGTATCTTTGATAATATGACTAAAATGGAAATATTTTGCATAACTGCACATGGGTTATACATAGGTTGTATATATCAAAATGCTATCAAATTTTTTACTATCTCAAGGAAGGAGGGTGAGAGAGGAATATTTGAAACTCAATTTTTTTTAATTAAAGCTCTTTATTTACAAAACATATGCATAGGTAATTTTTCAACATTGACCCTTGCAAAGCCTTCTGTTACAAATCTTTCCCTCTTACCCCTTCACCTCCTCCCCAGATGGCAGGAAGTCTAATACGTGTTAATTATGTTAAAATATTTGGCAGATCGAATATGTGTATACATATTTATATAGTTATCTTGCTGTACAGGGAAAAAAACAAAAACAAAAAACAAACAAAAAAAACAACCTGAGAAGGAAAACATAATGTAAGCAAACATCAATACAAAGTGTGAAAATGCTACGTTGTGGTCCAGACTCAGATCCCACAGGCCTCTCCCTAGGTGTATATGGCTTTCTTCATCACTGAACAATTGGAACTAGTTTGAAACATCTCATTGTTGAAGAGAACCATGTCCTTCAGAACTGATCATCATATAGTCTTGTTGCCGTGTATAATGATCTCCTGGTTCTGCTCGTTTCACTCAGCATCAGTTCATGCAAGTCTCTCCAGGCCTCTCTGAAATCATCCTGCTGGTCGTTTCTTATAGAACAGTAATATTCCATAACATTCTTATACCATAATTTATTCAGTCATTCTCCAATTGATGGGCATCCACTCAGTTTCCAGTTTCTAGCTACTACAAAAATTTTTGCACATGTGGATCCCTTTCCCTCCTTTAAGCTCTCTTTGGGATATAAGCCCAGTAGAAACACTGTTGGGTCAAAGGGTATGTACAGTTTGATAACTTTTTGAGCATAGTTCCAAAATGCTCTCCAGAATGGCTGGATCCGTTCACAGTTCCACCAACAATGTATCAGTGTCCCAGTTTTCCCACATCCCCACCAACATTCGTCATTATCTTTTCCTGTCATTTTAGCCAATCTGACAGGTGTGTAGTGGTACCTCAAAGTTGTCTTAATTTGCATTTGTCTGATCAATAGTGATTTGGAGCACCTTTTCATATGACTAGACATAGAAACTCAAAATTTTTGAAAAAATGAATGTTAAAATTATCTTTACATGTAATTGGGAATTTATCATTTGTTTAAAATAAATATCTTGGTGGAAGTATTAGTACACTTGTTTGAGCCACTCATTGCAACTTCCTAGGAATCTCTCATACTGAATTTAAGATGCCATCTTTGCCCTTTTCCATTTCTGCTTCCCTCAGTATTCCAATATCCCTGACACTTAGTAGCATTGGCTAATTTATGTTCAGATCACTATTCTGTCTAGAAATAAAACTCTTTATCCCCATGTGGAGAGGGAGGGAAACAATATACTTACAGAATGTAGGTAGGACAGGGCCTGGAGTTCAAATCAGGCCTCTCCTATGTACTTCCTAGCAGTGTAACCCTGGGAAAGCACTTAACCTTATTTGTTCAGTTTCCTCATATGTAAAATGATCTGGAATAGGCAAAGGCAAACCATTCTATTAGCATCTGTACCAAGAAAATTCCAAATGGGATCATGAAGAAATGGACACAACTCAACAGCACCATAATACTATATAAAAGCATTTAGCAAATGCTTTAATGATTGATTACAAAATAAAACATTTTCAATTTCTCCAGTTAAAAATGAACTTCCTTTTACATTGTCAAAGATCTATCAGTGGTACCATAAAGTTCAATGGTTAAGTAGAGCTTCCTGAAATGGAACAAATGTGTACCCTTTCCTTCCATGATGGGCCCTCTGTGGCTTCCCGAATGATCCAAATAAAGATTTGGAGGATATTTCAGGTTTGGGTGTGACAGAAGACCCCTAACATCCAAGTGCTTGATGTCCTGGTAAGGTTTACAAGCACCTCAGTGTGCTGACCACCATTTACTTTCCTATCAACACCAAGTTTCAGGAGCCACATCCAGATTAATTTCTGTGACTTCTATTCCCAAATGAGGCAGCACTATTTGCTCACAAAATTAAGGCCTTCAGTGTTCCATAAGGCCATAAAATGCAGAGCAGCAATCCTTTTAGCACTGGCTGAAGTGCTAAATCAGACCATACTCAGAGCAGTCATGGCTCCAGGAATCCTCAGAGTTCTTGTTTGAACCTCTCTAGTAATCACCACCATGTTAGATGGAGAGGGTCAGTCCACTGCTTGTCCACTCAGGTCCCAAAATCACAGTTCTCCTCCGGGTAGATGATGGGACTAAACATAGCTAGGAATTCTCCAGTTTTTGTCTCAAGTCTGTGACTAATCTCTATTTCCTCAGCTCCTATAGAGAACATAGGGTAGATTCGTAGCTCTGGTCCCTACTTCCCCATCCCCTTCAGGAGAGATCTCTTCACTTGAGTGGCTATCAATACCACTTGCTGCCCTTGGGGAGCCAGGCAGTGTCCCCCAGGCACATAGTTTCTCCACCTCTCCATATTTGTGGGGGCTCTTATTACAACTCAATCATCTTGTGTGTAAAGAAGCCATCTTATGTCACTCTTCTGATGACAAATCATTAGGCAGGCTTCAGGGTATAGTGTGCTTACTTCCGTGTAAGGGGCCCATGATGTATGAAAGGTCTGGGCTTTTTATTGGCCCCAGGCCTAGAAGTGCATTGAGAAGCTGGGGCCAATCAGACTTCCTGAAAGCAGGAAGCTTCACTAGGGAAGCTGGGGGCAATGTTAGGAAACTACCATCCAAATACAATCATTTCAATTGTTGGGGGGGGGAGGTCATTAATTATGAAGAGCACATTAGTAGGCTTAGTGAATTGATTATGTGTTCAAGAATGCAAATGGAAGTAGAACCCTGGAAACTTTGGAAACTATAGACTAAAATAGACAGCATCAGGGGAACAAGTAAAACTGAGGGAAATAGGTGAGAAATAATAGCCCTAATTTTAATGCTTTCCTCCTGGGACTATGACCAATTTATCCTGTATATATCTTGTCTGTGCATAATTGTTTGCATATTGTATCTCTAATCCCCTTACTTATCCACTTTGATTATGAGTTCCTTGAGAGCAGGGATTGTTTTTTGCAAAGTACCTGGTCCATAACAGGCACTTAGTAAATATAGTTGACTGAGAGCAGTTCTTGAGATTCAACCTTATTCTCCTTGGTTCAGAGCTGAGATGATGTCATGAATTACTAATAAAAATAGGCAAATGCCATATAAACTACAAACTTACAACATAAAAACTAGACCATCACTTAATCAACTTTTTCAAGATGAATTATCTTCCTCCTTTGTTAGGTAGTAAGCTACTTTTTTTTATCAGTAAGTTATCTTTCATACTGGTTGTTCAGAAGTTAAAGCAATGATAGAAATTGAAGTTCTATTTTTCAGGATTTCAGGAAGGCCAAGTGGGGTAGAGTATAATTCTGGCACAACATATAATAGTCACAACAGTTTGTTTCATCACACACTGAAGTAAAGGAAAAAAAAAAGGGAAATTTAAATCAAATCTACTACTTTTAAAAAATGGCACATTTATTTAAAAAAAAAAAAAGACTAACAGTACTGTGCTAATTATCATAATGGTGTCGATTCCAACAAAAGTAATCACAAGAAAATCTTTCACAATGCATATTCCTCATAGAGGCAGGAGGTTCAACAGAAGTAATGAGAATTTCAGAGGTAGCTCCCTTACAATGAATACTCACTACTAAACGTAGTTTGATAAAACTATTTACAACTGAACCAAAATTTATGAAGGCTGTATGATGCCAATACAGCAGTTTTGAGACCAAAGTCTGCTGAACATTTCTTAAACAGTGTCAAAGAAAAAAAACTTCATGCTTTCTTTCAGTTGTTAGCATCAGTAAGTGGAGTTTTCATATCTATTCAGTACCAGAAGTCTCTGATGTCTTTTTGTGCCTGTTCATTAGCAAATGGGAAGAGAAATCATAATCATAGTCTGAAGTTCATGCTCTCACATGCTCTCTCTTCTAGCATGATCTTCATATGCTGTCCAACTTCTTTAAAATATAGGGTGCTAGAGAGAAAGGGGAAGAAAAAGCAAAAGCAAAAAATTAGATATTTAGGTTGCAAGTTCCTTCATCTGATTCAGTTATTTATTCTGAGTGCTTTGTGAGTAAAATATAGCAAGTAGATCAGGTCCGTAGATGTGGTATTTTTTATTAACATTTCAAAACTCTATGTAAAGATATGTCAATAAATCTTTGTCTGAAAAGGAACTCTAGCCAAAAGTGCTAACATAACCATTTTTTCGCATGTTGATTAAAAATCCAACCATGTCAAATGTAACATATGCTAATAGTTAAAAAAACATTTAATATATTATTTAAGATCAAAAATGATACCTATTGGTTAAAATAGGCAAAGATAGCAAAACGGTCAAGATTTTCTCATTCTATATATGTAACTCATACTTAAGTATGAATGAATAATTTCAGTTGGGAGAGGTAGGTGACATAGTAGATAGAGTGTAAGACCCAAAGCCAGAAAGAACCAAGTTCAAAACCAGTCTGAGACACCTCCTAGCTGGGCAAGTCACTTAATGTTTGCCTCAGTTTTCCTCATCTGTAAATGGGGATAACAACAGCATGCACCTCTTCTTTTGAGGATCAAATGAGATGATAATTGTGAAGTGCTATTATTACAGTGCTAGGTACATAGTGTAATGTAAATGTTAGCTATTATCAGCAAGCACTTATTTGAGTGACATCTATGAACTACACTCTACTAGGTGCTGGGGTTACAGAGAATGGTCTTTGCCCTTGAGACACATATTCTATCAGGGGGAGTCAGGACTTGGATTTACAGGCATATACAAAATAACTGAGGAGCAAGGGGAGGCAGTAGTAGGGGGGCTCAGGGAAAGTTTAATGTAGAAAGTAGTGAGGTAGGTTTTGAAGGAAACTAGAAATTTTAGGATGTAGGAATGATGGTGGACTATGTAGACAATGCAAAGGTAAAGAGATAGGTGATGGAGTGGAAGGAACAGAGAGACCAAGTTGGCTGGATTGCACAGAAGGAGAGTAATACATCATAAACTCAGTTTTGAGGGGCTGTTAATGGCTATCAGAGAAGTGTACATTCGATCCTTCTAGTAAGAAGAAGCCACTGGAGTTTATTTAGTAGGAAAGTTATATGGTTAAGAAAATCAACCTTCGAAGCTCTATATAGGATGTATTGCTAATAGGAGAATTATGAGACAGAAGACCAATTAAGACACTAATTCAGTAATCTAAGCAAGGAGATGATGAGGGCCTGAACTCAGGGTTGGCTGTGTGATTGGAGAGAAGAGAAAAAGTGGAAGAGCTGTTATGAAGGTCAAAATTACAAGATTTAGCAACTGATGGCTATGTGATTGGAGAGAAGAGAAAAAGTGGAAGAGCTGTTATGAAGGTCAAAATTACAAGATTTAGCAACTGAAAAGATAATTAAGGGCTAGGAGTTAAGAATGTGAAGTTGGATTACTGAAGGATGGTGGAAGTCTCTATAGAAATAGAGCAGTTTAAAAGATGTGGTTTGGGGGCAGCTAGGTGGCAAAGTGGATAGAGCACCAGCCCTGAAGTCAGGAGGACCTGAGTTCAAATCTGGTCTCAGACACTTAACATGCCCTAGCTGTGTGATCCTGGGCAAGTCACTTAACCTCAATTGCCTCAGGGGAAAAAAAAAAAGATGTGGTTTGGGAATGAAAGATAATGAGTCCAATTTTAGAGAGAGTGAGATACCTATTCATTCTGAAATATCTAACAGCCAGAGATAAACTGACTAGGATTATATAAAACAATACTATAAATGACAGCATAAACCAAAACATCAGAGAACTATCTGAATGGAGATGATAATTAAATCCATGAAAATTGAAGAGATTACCACGAGAATGTAGAGAGAAAAGAGTCTGGAACTGAGTCTTGAGGCATACCTACTGTATCAGGAAATGAAACTAAGGGAAAAAAGTCAGGTATGTTAAGAGAAGAAACAAGAGATTTGTGAGAGGGTGAGAGTGAAAAGAGTATCCAAGAAGAGTGGCACAAAGATGAAGAATAGGATTGAGATCAATAACTTTGGAGAGACAGTTTCAATTGAGTCTAGAGGTTAGAAGGATCAAAACTACAAAGGATCAAGATGTGTGTAAGGAGAGGAAGAAGAGGGGAAAAGTGTGTAGTTAACTTTTTCTGAGTTTGGTTTTAAAGGGGGGGGAGGGGGAAGGGGAAGATAGGACAATCACTTGAAGGGATAGTAAAGCCTTACTTTTTTGTTTTCAAGAATATGGGAATTTGGGGGGATACTCTGACATATTTGTAGGCAATCTGGAAGGAACTAGCAGATAAGGAATGAAGATGATGGACAGTAAGTAGCAGTTTGGATCATAGAATACAAGAGAAAAAACAGTATGAGATAAAATTAACATTGTATTTTAAAGAGTGGAGAACTCTGATTAAAAGGTTAAGGAATTTGGCTGATAATCAGTGGTCAGCCACAGAAGCTTTTGAAGCAAGGAAATGTGACATGATCAGATTTGTGAATTATAAAGATTATGTTGCCGGGGTAAGAAGTAATCAGGTTATAGCAACAGTAATATGGAAAGAAATATCAGAAATACTGAAGTCAGAAGAACCATCTACTGATTTTCAACAAGTATTTCATTTTAACCAACATAATCTTCCTTTCCAGTTCTGATACACAGATGGCGAAAAGAGGACAGATATGGGTTCTAGTCTCAGTTCTACCACTAACTAGTTGGATGACTTTAAACTAATCACTTTCTTTTTCTAATTCTCAATTTCTTCAACAAGCCACCTGTGAAATGGATATAATAATAATCCCTGGCCCACTTTCTTTACAAGACTGTTGTGAAGATGGAATGATTGGATATACTAAACAAGAAAAAGAAAAAAAAGTGCCAGACTTTGTCCCAGCCAACTACAGAAACAAGGGCCAGGTAAGACTTTTGTTCCTGCCCTACCAGCCTGATCCAGGAGCCCCAATAGTCACTTCTGGGGGTTCCAAAAATGATCATCTGTGCAGCACTATACACAGAAGCAGCTTTAGTGTAATGGACAGACATCGAATGCCTAACCAGATTGCAGCTGTACAAAGACCAGCCTCTACACATGACAGTGTTAACCAGGACCCAGCACTATAATTCAAAGTGCTCTGGGCAATTCTTTCTATGGTCTTTAAAGAGCAAGGAAGGTATCATAGCCATCCATCAACAGAATTCCCTCACCACTAGGTCCTCTATACCATACAACGCACAAATTCATTTCCACTCCCTATCCTATATAAACAATATTATGTAGAGCTAGAATAGAGGTTCTTAACTCTTTTTTTGTGTCAGGGATCATTTATGGCAATCTGGTGAAGCCTAAAGACTAAATACGTAAACCACATAAGATTACAAAGGAAACCAACCGTACTGAAGTTATAATAAGTAGCCCTTATAATTAGTGCTCTACATGTAGATTTCATTTTATCCTAATAACAATATCCTAACCGAGGTGCTACTAGTGTTATTACCTCCATTGTACAGATAAAGAAACAACGGCAAAGGTTAAGTGATTTGCTATTACTATTTTTAACCTCCATTTTATAGATGTGAGAGAACTGAGAAAGAAGTTAACTAGCTTGTTAATATTATGATGTCTATTTCACAAGCGAGGAAACGAGACATAAGTTGTGATTTGCCCAAAGTCATACAGGTAGTAGTGACTGGGGCAGATTTGAAGTCAGGTCATTCTGACTCCTAAAATCAGAATTCTATTCAATATCAATACAAAATAAGGACATAGACCCCAGAAATGAAAGATCTTCAACACCATGTGGTGTTGGGGGAAGAATCCTGGACTTGGACCTTGACCTAGGTGCCCTTGAAGAAGACAATGAATTTCTCACTGCCAAAAAAGCCAGGAAAGAGAAGAGAGGAGTTGGCATTTCACCAATAAACTAAGACCTACAAGTGGTAAGTAGGTGGAAGAGCAGAGGGTGAGGGAGGGGTGCGGCGATCTTCTACGGGGAAGGCCCCGGCCAAGCGCTGCTAAGATCAAGGTTGTCCTCCGACCCCCCGCCGCGCTGCTCCCCCAGCCCAAGCCCGCGCAGGTAGGAGAGGTCACTCACTGACTCGCAGCAGGGCCACGTAGAGGAGAAAGTTGCGAACCGAGCAGACCACATCCTCGCGCATCTTGCGCTTGAGTTCCTCCGGGTCTAATTTCGGCCCGAAACCCTCCATCCGGAACATGTTGACTTTGCTCTGTCGGTTACAAGTCACGTCTCCCTGTGCTCCCGGGAAGCACACGCAGTCTGCCGGCTCTCCGGAAATAGCGCCCAACCCCCTTCCGGGCTCTTCGACCACGTGCTGAGCTACGGGGCGCCGGCGGGGACAATACAGCTTGAGACGATTAGAAATAACGTCATCTGGTGAATCCCTGAGTGGAAGGGATATGCACGGAGGAGACTATAAGTAAGAGTGGGATGTGATTGGAGACAAGGCGCTTTAAATGTGAATACCATTGTAGGCCCTCTCTGTCTCTCTCGGTCTCTGTTTGTCTCTCTCACGTCAAGCTGGAAGACATCCGACACAAGCTTATCATGTTATTGTTTTAAAATTTTTATTTACTTTTTTTGTTCTAATGCTAATAAACTACAAACAAGACGGGTGCTTCCATATACACAAACCAGGAAAAAAAAAAAAACAACACCAAACTATTGATCTCTATTATATAAACTTGTTTTTCTTTTAAAATATGTGACAAAGTATATCATTATATGTGTAATATAATAATATATTTAACCTGTAGCTTTCAAAGCTGTTCTGAAAGCCTCTCATTCTGGTTCTGTTCATTTTTTTTTTTTAAGATGTCCTTAGTCCCTCCCTCTTTTCCTTCTTTTCCTTCCTTCCCTTCCTTCCTTCCTTCCTTCCCTTCATACCTTTCTTCTTTTCTTCCTTCTTTTCCTCTGTCAAGAGGGTAAAACCCTCTCATTTTGGAGAGGAAAAAAAATGGAAACTTAGAAAAAGAAAATAACTTGACCAATTTCACAGGTTATTAGGTAACAAGGGCTTGGGTTCAAATCCATGTCCTTTCATCCAAATTAGTTTTCTTTCTTTTACATCATGCTAAATAGCACTTATGATTTATATATAACTTTAATGTGTATAAAAGTCCTCAAAACCATACTATTAAATAGATTTTTCATCCCCCCAGAACAAGTGATCTGTGCTATCAGTATGGATGAAACAAATTTCTGTAGCCATTCTAAAAATACACTAGCAAATATAATTACATTTTGTTTTCCTTAAGTAGTCTAGTGGAAATTCATCCCTGTACATTGAAAATTACTTCTCAGTCATTCTGAAAATGGTCTCATCTATCATGTCAGCCACTCAAGTTCCATAGAATTACTTTGTGCATAATAACAAAGGTTTTATCCCTGGTCCTATTCTTTTCTGCAGTTTTTTTCAGTGACTTCAGTAGAGCTGTTTCTTCAGTACTAAGCATATCAGAATGCTGGTTATGGATATTTATTAGTTCAGAGAAGAAATCATTCCACTATTCAATCAACAAGTATTTATGGAGCACTAAAATCAAAATACTTGTATGTCATTGCATCACTTCCCTGATGTCATGGTCCTCTTTGAGAATGAAAGGATAAACATTAAAACAACAAAGTATTGATATTAATTCATTGTATAATGTAACTTTAACCACAATATAGTTTTCTTGTTTATCTTTTTTAAGCATTGCTATTTTTACTGTTACCTTATTTGAGATTTCCTAAAGCATAACATATTCTGCCCTAGCCTTTCATTTTAGCTCTTTGTGAATCCTTATGTTTCAAGTTTGTTTCTCATAAAAAATTATTACTGAGATCCATTTTCTTATCCATTTTACTATCATTCTCCATTTTATAGATATACTCATCCCAATCACACTCACAATTCAATTGTTAATTGTGTATTTTCTTCTAATATATTCCTTTATACCACTTTTTCCCCTTCCTGTCTTCTGGTAAAGAAGAAAGAAGTGGACAAACACAAAAGAATATGACTAATGCTAGTGTAGTGGCACCACTAACATACCCCTTCTACTACCACGCAAGGAGGCTAGTTTTTTAAAACGATAGATATTGAAATCATCTTTAAGGCTTAATTAGCTTAATACATGTATATTTATAGACACATAGGTGTGCATATATATTGTATGTGTGTGTGTATTTCAAAGTTCACTTGATATCCCTTCCTATTACTTGAATATACAATGAAGAGCTTCAGCCTATCTCTGAAGCTTGGTTGGTAGACCACTATGGATAACTCAGAAGGGAACTTTGCTCAGCTGAATCAACTCACAGTGTCTTCAAGATATAACATTGTTGAATATCCTTCTGCCATGGCTAAGTAAAATTCTTTTTTCCAACTATTGAGTGACAAACTTTAAAGTAATATATAAATGCTAGATTGGCTTGAGTTAGGCCTTGCCTATAATAACTTATCCATAATTGAAGTGATCTAATTCTCCTCCTCTTCTTTCTTCACCAAGTTTAGACTTTAATCTCTGATTCTTATACTTTTTTTTCTCTCTTACATTCTACTGTGTGAAGCTGAATTTTGTTTTGCTTCTAATAATTTTCTCACAATTCTGTCTCTTAAACTCCTGTTTATTCCTGCTCCTAGCCACAGGTCTTGGACTGAGATTTTGTGCCAGGGCCAGGTTAAGTTCATTTTGGCATTCTTGTGAGCTAAGTAGGTCATGAAGGTTCCTATCCCATCTCTAGTTTGAACTCCAATGCCATTTACATTCTGGATGGGCTTCCTGGTGCTGATATCTGTCTCAGGCTCTGGTGGTCTACTGTAGGTCCTGGCCTTGGCCCTCCTTTTTTGCCTTCTTGCATAAACTCTTGTCAAAAATTGGCTCAAATATTTTCTGTAGTCCTAAGAGGCTTCAGTGAGACATTTGAAATCATGCTGTCCTCAGGTTTCCTATAAACTCTTTTACCTTTTGTCTTCTTATGTAGGTACCCAAGTAGTTAATGGCTTTGTCTTTATGGTTCCAAATCTCAGAGGAGTGCATAGCTATGAATTATGGTTCAGGTTCTCACCTGTGCATCTTTTCTAACAGTTCAGGGTCAAACTCTGGCATCAAGCCCATGATTGATTGCCAGAGCTTGTTCTGGCTTGCATTTTACCAGAGTGTGTCCAAGTACCAGAGTTTATGCAGAGTTTCCTAGTATGACCTTTTTCCCAGTCTCTGCTGGCTTTCAGCCTAGTTACAGGGCTTATATTGGCTTCTCTAACCTGACCTCTCTCTCTCACCATTCACAGGTCTGTTTACCTGGGTAATCTTTTTCTCCGAACCTCAGGCTTTAGATTTTTTCATCTGAGCTAGCACTGGCTTTCTTGCTGCTATCCCCTTTCTAAAATCACTATCATGGCTAAAAAAAAAAACCCTAAAAAGTATGGGAGCAAGCACCCAGCCTTGTTTCACTCCATTTGTGACTGGGAAAGCTCAAGAGCATAATCCATTGTCCAGAACTTGGCAGGATAAGATACCAGACACTGAGATCCTTTCTCTATAAAATATAATATCTTTTTTTTTTTTTTTTTTTTTTTTTGCTGAGGCAATTTGGGTTAAGTGACTTGACCAGGGTCACATAGTTAGGAAGTATTAAGTGACTAAGGCCGGATTTGAACTTCAGGACTAGCCCTCTATGTAGCTGTCCCCACTGACATCCTTTCTCAAACTAAACTGCTAAGCATTCCAATTCTACTACAGAGAGCACAACTCCATTGGATTGGCCACATTGTTCAAATGCCAAATGTATGCTTACCAAAAAAGACTATTTTATTGGGAATTCATACAAGGCAAGCACTCACAAGTAGAAAAAGTAATACAAAGATACTCTCAAAGTCTCTCTTAAGAACTTTAGAATTAATTGTAGGACATGGGAGACTGGCACAAGACTACCTTACATGCAGCCTCTTCAGAGGAGGAGGTGTGCTCTATGAGCAAAGCAGAAATGAACTAGTTCAGAAGAAATGACCTGGGAAGGAATTGAAGCATTGAGGAATTAGATGTTATAGTCAAGGTGAAGAACAGGGTGTGGGGTTGCAGGGTGGAGGGAGAGATGGACTGTTCCAGGCAGCTCACTAAGTCTAAGTTGAAGAGCATGCACCAATTTACATTGATAGAGGAAGTTCCTCACTAGGAGTTTCCTACACTGTGATGAAATTAATACCCAGTTAAAAAAAAAAAAGACACGACTAATTTTTGTATATGGAACTAATGAGAAACTTACTTCATTCAAAATAATTTTTCTTTTTCACATAGGATAAGGATGTATCCTTAGCCCCACATCTTATCACTTAGTAGAAAACTGTAATCAATAAGCAAATAAATCTCCAGAAAAGAGTTCTTTCATTCTTCATAAGAGTATGGAAGTGAACTTGGTTCCATAAAAGTTATGACAGTGGACAACAAACTCTAGCAGAAACAGCTTTCAGATATGGTGCCATTAATGGATTATGTATCTATCTTCTGAAGAACAGTCTCACTGAATTGGAGAGAGCCTTGTCACAAGAGTTGGCTGGTAGGGTAATTATAATGAGAAAGTAGGGTTTTCTTTTTGAAACAGCAGTTAGTAAAACCATCAATTAGTTGGGAGCAAATAAAAATTCCTTTGGTGAGCATTTAAAGCTCTTCTCAGTTTGGATCCAACCAATTTCCAACCTTCTTGCGTATTATTTCTCTTAATATAGTCCAGCCAAGCAAGCCATTCTTGTATGAGAGAGACAGCCTTCCAGCTTCCCTCTCCGTAGTTGGTTAACCTCCATTCCTGGAATACATTTCCTCTTCCTCTGCCTTTTAAAACCCCTAATTTCCTACAAAGATTGGCTCAAATGCCACCTGCTACGTGGGATATTTTCTGATTCCTCAGCTTCTAGTGCCTCCCTGCCTTCAAATTATTTTGCATTTATTTTATATATCTGACCACCAGGTGGAGGTTATGAGCTAGGCACCTTTACTATGTTGCTGTGGAAGGGTCTTTATAGAAACTGCACTTGTGCAATACTCTCTCTTCTCCTATCCTGCCTTTGGGATTTAGGTTTTGGAAAATGCTTGAAACAGCCCTAAGTTTTTCAGTGAAGCTGCCAACGCGGCTTTTCTTTATGACATTTTCACAAAAGCAAAGGGAACAAATCTCAGGGTTCTGTCTTTCTATAGTTTGGGTTCATTCGGTCTTTAGAATTTATAATAAACGTTACTGACTCTGTCAGGGCTGTGCCAGTTGTTTCATTTTTCAATGCATTTATTTCACAGAAATTTACAAACATCACAAATCTAAGCTTGATTTGTTGTTTGAATGATAGTCTAGACTTAAGAAAGTGATGAAGAAAAAAATTAATAATGTAAATTAAATTTAAAAATGAATCAAGAATAATTTTTCCTTCCAGAAAGCTGGTTGTTAAATATTTCATTTGCACTGCTAGTTCTCCTCCTTTTTGACTCTAGTCCCTAGTTCAATTCTTACTGTGCAAAGAAAATATCTCCTGCCTTTGAAAGATGAAATCCTTTCTCTTTTTTTCAAACTGCACACACAAACCAACATCAATTTTAATGGCAAGCAGGATTTATAGATGTATTTTTTTAGATAACACACTGTGAAAGTGTGTTAGAGAAACCTATTAGAGAAATTGAAACCATTTCTCTTTCCTCCTTTGTCTCACCTTTTCCCCATTGCTGTGATTTGTCTGATCTCCTCAGGGAGTAAAGGTCAAAATAGAAAGTTTAAGATTTTTTTGGCAGTTCCTTTTTAAGTGGGCAGAGAGGGAGAAGGACAGGGTTAACTGGGCAGTGATCTCCCTGGGCATTCAGTCCAACTCTTCCACCTGCTTGCAGTTATGTACGCCCTTCTCTGCTCAGACCAGTTTTCATTGATCTGTCTAGACTCCTTTCTGTTCTTCAGCAAACAATCTCATAGGCCTGTCTCCTCCATTTCCCATCTCCTCCAGTCCAGGATGGCCTCTGTTGCAGCTACTCACAATGGTTTTCTGGCATCCTTCCCTTTCAGTCCAAGATCAAGGGAAGAATCTGGAGTTTGGAAATACAAGATAAATCACCTAACCATGAAAAGGGATAGGGAGGAGGAAAAAATTCCCTTTCCAATGTTTCTTGAGTTACTGTTCCATTGTGGAAGGAAACAAAAATTGGTTATATATTTTATATTTGTTTATGTATCCATGATCCTTTGGACCTCACTGAGAGCCAGATGAGTTAAATTTGACCTCTTCCTCAGAGTTCCCCTGTACCTGTAAGAGGATGGGAGATGTCTGGTCTTTGCCATTGGTTCAAACCCCAGTTGATTGTGTTCCCCAATTTTAACCACTTAACAGTCCTATTAGCTTTTACAAAGGACCATTAACTTCAAAGGCATATTGAAAACTAATATACACATTTTCCTCCCAATACCTAGTTGGATATAAGCATCCCAATATCACTTCAGTTTCTGAAAAGGATAGGAAGATTAAGTTCACTGCTTAGTTCTGTTCCTATATAGTATTTATCAAATTTCAAGTTCAAAGCCTCCCCTGGGCTTGTGTCTCAATACACTGGCTTCTTAGGGCTTCTTTGCAAAGCTGGCAGGAACATCCTGCCTAGAATCCTGGCTCCAAGGTTGCAATAGCTTGATATCCTTGGTCTGAAGACTCCTCTTGATGTACCTAGAACTGAAAAGCGAAAAATAAACAGACCCAAATCAAAAGCCCATTTTCCATCATCACAGAGTCTAAGGGAAGTGGAAGTTCTTCCTCGCCCCAGCTTAGTGTAAGATAGTCATGCTGTGGGTGAATGACACTTTCATCCTTAGATGCCACTGGAAATAAAGTGACTGCCTCCAATAAGTAGATTTAAATGATCAGTTATGGCTATTCAAGTAGCTAAGTGACACAGTGGATAGAGTGCTGGGCCTGAGTATGATCTGAGTTCAAATTTGATCTCAGACAATTTAGTAGGCATGTGACCCTGTTTGCTTCAGTTTCCCCATCTGTAAAATGAACTGGAGAAGTAAATGGAAAACTACTTCAGTATCTTTGCCAAGAAAACTCCAAATCGGGTCGTGAACATATGGCTTTGTTGTCAATGGAAGGAAACAGTTTCCAGCCATTTGGTCAAAGAACACAGAATATCTTCCAGAAGTGAGACCCTGGCATCTGGACATGTGTCAAAGTCCTGTTATACTCATAATTGCACATGTCTCACTGCTAGAATATTCACTTATTGAGATCAGGGACTGATCTTTTTTGTCTTTTTATCCTCAGACCCTATCATAATTCCTGGCATATAAATAGTAAATTCTTCTTGACAAATTGATTCAGTCCAAATTAATTGAGAGAGGATATATAGGAGTGAAATCATTGATCTCTGAAGTAAGCGGTTAGGTTAAGGCTCAGTCTATTACTCAATCCAGGGCTTCAGCTGATTCCTTCAACCCCAACCAAAATGATCCATCTAATTTATAGGATGAAAGGTATTGGAACTAAGAATAGGTATATCTATGTGTTCATATATCTATGAGTAACTAATTACCACATCTTAGTTACCTAAGGAAGTGGATGAAGTTGATCATAATCATTTGAAGGTAACCCGTCAGCTTTCTAGCCGACATGGTCCTATAGTTAATTTCAGGAATTGGCTGCAAATGTTTAATTGTCTGGGAGTGGGAGGAAGGGAAGTGGTGGTGGTGGTAGAGCCAAGACACTTTTCAGTTTAATCTTCATAATTAATATTGTGAATAGTTTTCTTAAGTCTAGACAATCAATAAAATGATTAACTCTGATTTTATAATATTAGCTGACTTTAGAAGTACCAATACTTACACTGAAGATTTAATAATGAACTCTCTCAAGCCATAGTTCCAGAATGCTTCTGGTTAATCTTATCATCCTGAATTCTAGAGAAATCCAGGTAATACTCTTAGATTTCCTCCAATAAATAATTAATAATGTTAATAAAATGGAAATTTCTTTCTCATTAATCAGTTAATTGCCTCATCCACTTCAGTTCATTAAATATTATTTATTAAATTTGAACTGGAGAAAACTTCCCTCCAATAGTAATCAAAACAACTTATTAACAAATTAAATAAATAATAAATAGACTTTGACATTTTAAAAAACATCATATTGATTCCCCGCCCCCCAAGGATTTCCTGAAATAAAAGGGCAGCATAATGAGGGAAGTGGAATAAAGGATTTTGAAGAATTATTTTCTTGCCTTTTTGTGGTGTTGAGTTTATTGGTTTCTGTTTTTTTTTTTTTAGCAAATATCTTTTTGTTTTGTTTGTTTTATTTTTGCTGAAGCACTTATAAAAAAGTGACTATCACTCAAGGGTTTTAAGCAAAGACAGAATGAGTATTTGTCAGATATATTGTATATGGGTTTTTCCAATATGGGTTGGATTAGATCAACTAAACAATCAATAATCAATCAATAAACATTTATTAAGCTTACTATGTTGAAAGCTGGAGTTCTAAAAAGAGGCAAAAGACTGTTTCTCCCCTCAAGGAGCTCTAATTTAGGTGGCTTCTGAGGTACCTTTCAACTCTAAAATGTTGTGATTCTGTGACATTAATGACCATATCATTCTCCTGTTCAAAAATTTCAATAGCTCCTTACTGCCTCCAGGATAAAATATTCAATCCTTAGCTTAGCATTTAAAATACTTCATAATATGATGCTCACCCAATTTCTGGTTACATTCTATATCACTCATTATTATCTCTCAATCATAATCTAAATGGTCCACTAGTTACTGCTTCTTATTCCATTTTCTGCCTCTGTGTCTTTAACTGAATGGTCCACTATACTTGAAATACATTCTTTCCTTATTTCTATGCCTTAAAATGCCCATCTTTCTTCAAAAGCACAGCTCAGGTTCTACCTTAAGCATGCAATTTTTCTTGATCACCCTAGGTTTTAATCTTTTCTCCTTGCTGAAGATACTTTGTAGAATGTGTCATAGACGTAATTATTATTATTCACATTGTATATAGTGAAATTTAAGGGTTTTTTCAGTAGAATACAAGTTTCTCAAGGGCAGGAACTGTTTAATTTTTGTCTTTGTGTCTCTAATGCCTAACAAAATGTCTTGGAGGCATTTAATAAACTTAAAAGTTGATTGGGTTGAATTGAATAATTTTTATTTGTTCCTCAGTTGTTTCAGTCACGTCTACTCATGGTGACTACATTTGGAATTTTCTTGGCAGAGATACTGGAGTGGTTTGCCATTTCTTACTTCAACTCATTTTACAGATGAAAAACTGAGGCCAATATGGTTAAATGATTTGTCCAGGATCACACAGCCAATAAGTGTCTGAGGTTAGATTTGAGCTCAGAAAGATAAATCTTCCTGACTCCAAGCCCAGACCTATATCCACTGTGCCACCTAGCTGCCCTATTGAATCATTAGGGAAAATTATTTTTGCAGACCTCCAGTGCTTGTCCACCCATAAGAGATTAGGAGAGCAAAAGTCCAGAATGGTGAGGTTTTAAATGGTGATAGAGTCAGGAAGGAAGAATCAGATCACCCATCTCTCTGGTCATGTTCTCTATTTGTGAACCTATTCTAGCTGTTCTCTCAGAAAAAAATATAGAACGATTTGTTATAGAAAAGGTGACAGCAAAGGCTCTCTTTCACTTCTATTACCTTTAACTCTCCTATTCTCCTTTCATAATCTGAAATATTAAGCTAGAGCAACATATACAGTTCATGACCTATTTGTCACGGAATGTAATAACAAATTATGAAGAAAGGTGTAAATATGTGAAGAAGCCATTATTTCATCAGTGTGGGGAACTCCCAATATGGGAGTGGAGCTCTTCTGACTAAGGACAGAAATATCTATGACTTAGCAATGAATGAATGAATGAATGAGTGAAAAAGCATTTGTTATATGTCAAACATTGGAATAGAAAAATGAGAAAGTTTCTGTCCTCAAAGAGTATACATTCTAACAGAAGAGATAACGCATTAAAGTGACAGTAGCCAGGAAAGGATGCTTTGGTGGAGTGGAATCATAGGAGAGTTGATTGACCTTCCCTTTTCAATAGAAATGGCAGTGTTGCTTTTATGAGGCCAGGAAATAGCACGGAGTTAGGAGTCAGAAAGACCTGAATTTGAATCTTGCCTCAGATACTTATTAGTTGTGTGATCCTGTACAATTTAATTTCTATCAGCCTTAGTTTCTTTATCTATAAAAATAGGAATAAGGATAGCATTTGCTACCTAGGATTATAGTGAGGATCAAATGAGATAATACACACACACACACACACACACACACAAAACTTTACAAAACTTCAAGTGCCATATGAATGCCAGATATTGTTATTATCATCATCATCATCATTATTATGGTTCCTAGCTCAATCAATTTGGCATCCACCAAAAGATGGTTAGAACACAAGAAAGAGAAAAAGAATGGTAAGCCTGTGTTTGACTAGGTATAGTAAGCCCTGTGAATTTGTGCTAATATTTCTCACCAATCAATACGATACCTGCTACAGGGCTAGAATTCATGGCAAGAAGACAGCTAGGAAATTGCTTGAGGCACTGAGGATCATAGATTTTAAGTGAGAAAAAAATTGTATAGGTCATATAATCCAACTTCCTTCACTTTGCAGATGAGGAAACAGTTTATAATTCGACAATGATTTGCCCAAAGTTACAAAGGTAATGACTGCCACACCTGGAATTTTAACCCAGATCCTCTGACTCCTTAGTACTTTTCCCACCTTCAATTACATGATTTGTCAAGAGTTAAACCACTAAAAAGTTAGAATCAAGCCTTAAATCTAAGTATTCTTGACTCCAGTACAGCACTTTTTCTGCTGTCTTTCTGAGTCTCTACCAAAAAAAAAAAATTCATATGTAATTTAATATTGATGATTGGGTTATTTAATTTCTCATTGAAGAAATAGCAATTGATGTTATAACTTATTTTGTTTCTTGCAGTCCCTAAAGGGAGACTGGAAGCCTTTCCCTTCATCTCAACTTCCCATGAGACTGATAAACACTAAAGGAGATAAACTTTGAAGTACTTAATGATGCAGAAATTGTAAACCCAATAAAGACTTAATTTATGTGATTCTAATCATGGAAGAATAATCTATGTTTTTGAGTTCACAGATTCACAGGTAATCAATACACAGTCCAGGTTCAGTAGAAAGCTCACAGAATAATACCAATTACTAATTCTCTTTTTTGATTATTTTGGAGTTGGTATTACTCATGAAACATAAAGGAAAGGAAGCTAGAGGAGAGAACTGAGCTGGTGGGAGTAAGATTCAGATGAAGCCCAACCCTTAGAGTTGACAGAGTAGCATTCTGGGTAAATATGATTATTAGCCTTAAAGCTGATAGAATGGCATGCTGTGTAGCTGCAATTTGGAAATGACAGGAAAGATGAGTAAGTACTCTCTAGACTGTGTGCACTGGGACAGTCCTTCTCTCAATATTTCTTCATCCACCTCCTGTTGCTAATTCGACTGTTACTACCCAAGCTCCACCTCTCTCCTTCATCAATTCAATAGGGGATGAATAAATTATATAGGCTCCAGATTAAGTCACAATTTAGGCTTCATGTAGGACAAGAGATGATAGAGGTAAAAATTAGAAAGGACAAGAAAGGTCAATCCATCCCCTGGGTTTCATGCACCAGAAATCTTTCTTAAAACATAATAAAATCCATATTATAGCAAATAAAGTTGTTTTGTTTTCTATACCTAGCTTAGAGTGAAACAGACTGAGAAAGCCCTGATTTTCAGAAAAGGAAATGGAAACTTTATTTTTAAAGAGGATTTTAAAAATGTGGTCTCACTGACTCATTTTTGTCATAATGAACTTTATCAAATCATTACATTTTCTGAATCACCTGTTTTTGATGCTTTTAAAATATTGCTTTGTGAGAAGACTTCTGGGAGCCAAGATTCTTGGAGTAAACAGTAAAGAACCATAACTTCCCCACATTCACCTCCAAACAACAATAAAATAGTGTCCTTAAACAAATCTGGAACAGGACCAGCCCAAAAAAAATGGGGTGAAACAATCTTTCAGCCTTAGAGACTTGAAAGGTCAACAAGAAAGACCTATCTCACTCAGATAAAAAGGGAATGCAGTCCAGGACAGAAACCATCCCAGTAAGCCAGCCACAAACCTTGCCTTAGCAAACCAGTGGGAGATCCTGAGCCTAAGTGTGGCATAGCAGGTAAATGCCAACACCAGGACTCTCCACATGCCTCAGAATAGCCAGAGGAATGTAGCCAGACCTCCATGTGCTGATCACAGCCTCGAGCAAACAGGCAGCTTCTAGTAGCCAGAGCATGTGCTTCTGGGAAACAGAAACATCCCACCAGCTTCTGCTTATGCCAAACACCAACACTAGGACTCTGGCTCAGCACCAGGTAAACTGTCACCCCCCTCCAAAAAAAATGGGAAGTGATCTCAAACCCAGTGTGAACTCATGGAAGAGGTAAAAAGGGAACTAAAAGTCATATAAGTGAAATAGAAGAAAAATTAGGAAAAGAAATGAAAATGATGCAGGGGAATTGTGAAAAAAAAAAAGCTCCTTTAAAAATATAATTTGCCAAGTGAAAAAGAAAGTATAAATGCTAACTGAGGAAAAGAACTCCTTAAAAGTTAGAATTGGGCAAGTGGAAGCCAATAACTCCATGAGACATTAAGAATCAATCTAACAAATTAAAAAAAGTGAAAAAATAGAAGAGAATATTAAATACCTCGGGAAAAATAACTGACCTAGAAAATAGATCCAGGAGGGACAACATCGGAATCATTGGACTACCTAAAAACCATAATCAAAAGGAGGAATTGGACAACATCTTTCAAGAAATTGTCAAGGAAACTGCCCTGATATCCTGGAACTAGAGGACAAAAAAGACTTGAAAGAATCCACTGATTACTCAGGAAAATCCCCAAATAAAAACTCCAAGGAACATTATGGTCAAATTACATGCACATATATGACACATATGTAGTATGACACATATACCAATGTAGTATAACTATAATACAATGTAATATATCTTCACATATGATATGTGGTATATACTGTTTCTATATGTATATAGTATATACATGTATACCTACATAGTATGCATATAAAGGATATATGTAGACAGTGAACATGTATGTGTTTATATATAGTATACATTTATAGTATACTATATTTGTATATGTGCCTACATATAATATATATGTATTATAGTATCTAGTATATTTGGATACACATATGTGTATATATTTAGTATATGGTATTTTATTATATATTATATAAGGGTACCTTATATATTTAGTTTATATATAAAGTGTATTATGTATGTAGCATACATATTTTCACATATAAATATGTTGTATGTGTGTATGTAGTGGGCAACTAATTGACACAGTAGATGAGTGCCAACTCTAGAGTCAGGAAGACTCATCTTCCTGAATTCAAATCTGGCCTTAGACACTTATTAGTTGTATGACTCTGGGCAGTTCATTCAATCCTATTTACCTCAGTTTCTTCATCTGTAAAATGAGCTGGAGAAGGAAATGGCAAATCACATATTTACCAAGAAAACTCCAAATAGGGTCATGAAGAGTTGGACATGACTGAAAAACAATTGAACAAAAGATGTAGTATACATATATAGTATACTATATAATTTGTGTGTGTATAGCATACATTTATTTTATACTTTACAACAATTCTTTATAGTGTATGTATATATATTATGTATATATGGCTACATGTATGATATATATGTAATATATAAACACATAGTAGATAGAAGGTTATCTCAGAAGGGAACCTCTTTTTATTAAATGTTAGATAATCTCCCAGTATCTCATTTCATTCTGATCCCATTCTTCAAGCATCTGACCTATTAATATGTAGTATATGTAGTATATAAAATACATGTGTATATGTGTGCATATGTGTGCACATGGGTGTATATGTACAGAGAGAGAGAAGGAGGGAGGGAAGGAGGAAGGGAAAAAAGGAGGGGGGGAAGAAGTGGGAGGAAGGAGGGAGAGAAGTAGGTAAGTAGAAACATAATTATTTGTGTTGGCTTTCTCATTAAAATGTATGCTCCTTGAGGGTTAGAATTTTTTGGGAGAGACTTTTCTTTATATTTCCAGTGTACTTAATAAATACCTTTTTACTAATGGGCTGTTGAGAAAGAGCCTGGCACAGGTCCAGCATAAATCTGTGATGATTCACATGACCTACTACAGTATGTTTTATTGTCTTTCTTCATAATAAACACTCATATTTATAAGATACTTGAAATTTTGCAATAGTTTTGTATACATTATCTTGTTTAAAACACAAAGCAACGCTGTGATTGAAGTACTACCGTTCTGAACAATCCCTGATTTGTAGTTGAATGAGCTGAGGTTGAGAAAGATGAAAAGGCCAGCTCAGGGTCACACATTTATTAAGTGCCTAAGGGGAAATCTGAACCCAAGTATTCTACCCATTACTCTGTGCTGTCTTTTCTACCTACTTACATGTGATATGACTGACCCAACTCTTTTTTTTTGCTATCAGACATATCCTTGATGATGTCAATGGAATGAAGCACTGGCTTTGGAGTTAGAAGACCTGAATTAAAATCCCAGTATATGTTGATTTAGTCTGGACCACTTTGTAAAGTTCTTTGTAGAATTCTTCTACCTCTTTGTTAGGGATGGCTGTGACAACAGCACATTGTAATTTCAGGTATGATTTTAGGACAAAATGAGATATTCAAGTCACTGAACAGTTAATAAAAGAAGGGTTTTTATTTTTTTGTTCAATTATGACATGGATGTGCAATAAGGATATATTGATATTTAGCTTCTATAATTATCCCTTCTAAATCATGAGGAATGAATGGCATGATGCCTCTACAATCTAGAAAATCCAGGTAAAAATTTTTGGCCCTCCCTTTGTACCAGAGAAGAAGTATTCATTTTTTCTTTTTTCTTTATAGGATATTTGCAGTACTATATTTTAAAATTGAGGTTAAGTATATTGGTCATAGGCTCCTTAAAACTTCCTCAAAATTCCCATTTAATTTCTTATGCCGACCTGCAATATATGGAAAGTACAAAGAGGAAAATCATTGTATTATACATGGTTCCTTGGATCCTCTTGTCTCGAAATAGAAAAGTGTCTGGTGAGTATAGCTAAGTGTGGTGATTTAAGTGACCTTCAGACATCCACAAAATCAGAGGCACCCATACTCCACAGGGATAGGATTTTTATGCCCTTCAGTCATTAGAAAGCCTTGTCAAAGGAGGCAGAGGTCAATCAAGTACTGGGGACACCTTTTAGGAAAAATAATGCCTGTTACATCCTTGTTGCTGGAGGAGGAGGGAACCCTTCAAATTTGTCTTGACTTCTGAGTCATTCTTCTCTTAAACTGCAACTGAGGATGAGAAAGATGAAATAGTTCCAGTTTCATTTATAGTGAAAATGTCAACATTAATATAATCCAGTTATTTGAATAGTATGTCAGCTTATTGATCATTAGATGGGAATCTCACATTTAAAGAACTAATAGTTAGGTTAATATTTATAGATGATTCGGGGCAGCTAGGTGGCGCAGTGGTTAGAGCACCAGCCCTGAAGTCAGGAGGACCTGAGTTCAAATCTGGTCTCAGACACTTCCTAGCTGTGTGACCCTGGGCAAGTCACCCAATTGCCTCAGCAAAAAGCAAAAAAAAAAAAAAAAAAAAAAAA
>JAJPUD010001244.1:269055-284063 GCA_023553655.1 Myrmecobius fasciatus
TTTACCTCTCAGACCTGTGGAGGGGGAAGGAATTTGTGACCAAAGAACTAGAGGTCATCATTAATCACAAAATAGATAAGTTCAACTAGTTAAAAAAGTTTTTATCAAGTTAAAAAGTTTTTGTACAAACAAAATGAATGCAGACAAGATTAGAAGGGTAGCAGTAAACTGGGAAAATATTTTTACATCCAAAGGTTCTGATAAAGGCCTCACTTCTAAAATATATAGAGAATTGACTCAAATATATAAGAATTCAAGCCATTCTCCAATTGATAAATGGTCAAAAGATATGAACAGACAATTTTCAGACAAAGAAATTGAAACTATTTCTGGTCACATGAAAAGGTGCTCCAAATCCCTATTGATCAGAGAAATGCAAATTAAGACAACTCTGAGATACCACTACACACCTGTCAGATTGGCTAAAATGACAGGAAATGATAATGATAACTGTTGGAGGGGATGTGGGAAAACTGTGACACTGATACATTGTTGGTGGAACTGTTAACAGATCCAACCATTCTGGAGAGCAATTTGAAACTATGCTCAAAAAGTTATCAAACTGTGCATACCATTTGACCCAGCAGTGTTTCTACTAGGCCTATATCCCAAAGAGATTTTAAAGGAGGGAAAGGGCCCCAGATGTGCAAGAATGTTTGTGGCAGCCCTTTTTGCAGTGGCTAGAAACTGGAAACTGAATAGATGCCCTTCAATTGGAGAATGGCTGAATAAATTATGATATATGAATATTATGGAATATTATTGTTCTGTAAGAAACGACCAACAGGATGATTTCAGAGAGGCCTGGAGAGACTTGCATGAACTGATGCTGAGTGAAATCAGCAGAACCAGAACATTATACACAGCAACAAGACTATATGATGATCAATTCTGATGGACATGGTTCTCCTCAACAATGATGTGATTCAAACCAGTTCCTATTGTTCAGCGATGAAGATAGTCATATACATCCAGAGAGAGAGGCCTGTGGGAACTGAGTACGGACCATAACACAGCATTTTAATGCTTTCTGTGAATATTTCCATACATTTTGTTTTCCTTCTTAGGTTGTTTTTTTCTTCTTCTCTTTCTAGATCTGATGTTTCTTGTGCAGTAAGATAACTTTATAGATATGTATACATGTACTGGATTTGTCATATAATTTATCCTGTTTAGCATGTATTAGATTACCTGTCATCTAGGGGTGAGGGGTGGGGGGAAGGAGAGGAAAAGCTTGGGGGGAAAAAAAAAAGGTTTTTGCAAAGGTCAATGTAGAAAAATCACTCATATGTTTTGTAAATAAAAAGCTTTTAATAAAAAAAAAAAAAAAGAAGAACTGGAACTCTTAATTGAACACCAGATAGATCATTTTTACTATATTAAGTTAAAAAGTTTTTGTACAAACAAAACCAATGCAGTCAAGATTAGGAGGGAAGCAATAAATTGGGAAATTATCTTTACATTTAAGGGTTCTGATAAAGGTCTCATCTCTAAAATATATAGAGAATTGTCTCATATTTATAAGAATTCAAGCCATTCTCCAATCAATAAATGGTCAAAGGATATGAACAGACAATTTTCAGAAGATGAAATTAAAACTCTTTCTAGTCATATGAAAAGGTGCTCCAAATCACTATTGATCAGAGAAATGCAAATTAAGACAACTCTGAGATACCACTACACACCTGTCAGATTGGCTAAAATGACAGGAAATGATAATGATAACTCTTGGAGGGGATGTGGGAAAACTGTGACACTGATACATTGTTGGTGGAACTGTTAACGGATCCAACCATTCTGGAGAACAATTTGAAACTATGCTCAAAAAGTTATCAAACTGTGCATACCATTTGACCCAGCAGTGTTTCTACTAGGCCTATATCCCAAAGAGATTTTAAAGGAGGGAAAGGGCCCCAGATGTGCAAGAATGTTTGTGGCAGCCCTTTTTGCAGTGGCTAGAAACTGGAAACTGAATAGATGCCCTTCAATTGGAGAATGGCTCAATAAATTATGATATATGAATATTATGGAATATTATTGTTCTGTAAGAAACGACCAGCAGAATGATTTCAGAGAGGCCTGGAGAGACTTACATGAACTGATGCTGAGTGAAATGAGCAGAGCCAGGAGATCATTATACATGGCAACAAGACTATATGATGATCAATTCTGATGGACATGGCCCTCTTCAACAATGAAATGTTTCAAACTACTTCAATTGTTCAATGAAGAAAGCCATATACACCCAGAGAGAGGGATGTGAAATGTGGACCACAACATAACATTTTCATGCTCTCGATTGATGTTTGCTTGCATTGTGTTTCCTTTATGTGATTTTTCTTTCTTGTAGATACAATTTTTCTTGCACAACAATGGTAAGTGTAGAAATATGTATACATATATTCAATTTGTCAAGTATTTTAACATAATTAACATGTAGTGGACATCCTGCCATCTAGGGGAAGGGTGGGGACTGGGGGTAAAATTTGTAACGGAAAGCTTTGTAAAGATCAATGCTGAGGAACTACCCATACATATGTTATGCAAATAAAAATAAAATAAAATAAAATTATAATGCACTACCAAAACCAATTTTGTTGTTCAGTTGTGTTCAACTCTTCATGACCTTATTTTTTGGAGGTTTTCTTCCAGAATGCTAAACCTTGTATTCGATCCACTGTACTACTTATGAAAACATTAATAATCTTGGATTCGAGAATCAAATATATTTCTTGCACTTGGTTATGAAAATTGAGACAATATGAAACTATAACCAATTCTTTACAAATTATTCTCTTTTTTGCTGAGGCAATCAAGGTTAAGTGACCTGCCCAGGGTCACACAGCTAGTGAATGTTAAGTGTCTGAATTCAAATTTGAATTCAGGTCCTCCTGACTTCAGGGCTGGTGCTCTATCCACTATGCCACCTACCTGCCCCTACAAATTATTGTCAATAAAAAACTGAGAAAGAAAGCATCAAAACCCTCTTATAAAACAAATATAAATTTAATACCTAAGCCAGGGTATTAGAATTAATTAGAAAATTACAGTCCAACTTTATTAATGAATATTGAATAAAAAATTTTAGACAATCCTATCAAATAACAATGATTTATCCAAGAAATGATTCATTATGAACAAGTGAGAATTAAGTTTAGTTTAATATTAGGAAAACAATCAACAATCAAAACCAAAACCAAAACACCATCTCAATAGATGTAGAAAAAAATCTTTGATAAAGTATAATTTTCTTTTGTGCTAAAAATCCTACAAAGTAAAGGCAAAGAGGGACTTAAAAATATCATAAAAGAATCTATCTAAAATCTAAAGCAAGTATCATATATAATGAGTGTACACTAGAACCCTTCCCAATAAATGTAGAAGTGAAGCAAGGATGTTTATTCTTCCCACTATTATTTCATATAGTTCTGGAAATGCTAACAACAGTAATGACAGAAAAAAAAAGATGATAAAATTATTCCTATTTGCTAACCATGTGATAGTATGCATGGAAAATCCCAAGGAATTATCAACAATAATAAATGAGGCAGTTAATAGCTTCAGCAAAATTGTAGGTTATAAAATAAACCCTCAAAAATCAATAGCATTTTTAAACAACAACCAAACAACAGCAATAATAATGATAAAACCCAAGAAGCAAAATTGGAAAGGGAAATTCTATTCCAAATAATGGCAAAAACCATAAAACATCTGGGGATCCATCTCCCAAAGCACACAAAAGACATATATAGATTCAGTTACAAAATGCTTCTTAAAGAAATAAAGGACAACTTAATAGTTAGAAGAATATTCAGTGCTCATGGCAAAACTAACTTCTACTTTCAGTGTTTTACCAAGAAAGTGATAAGGGGATACTTTATAGAACTTGATAAAATAATGACAAAATTCATTTCAAAAGATGAAAAATGTAGAATAGCAAGAGAAATGGCAAAAAGAAGTAGAGATGGAAGGGGAATAGCATTTCCAGAGTTCAAGTTATCATAAAGCAACAATCGTCAAAACCATTTGGTATTGGTGTGAAAAATAAGTCAATGGGATAGACCAGACAAAGAGCATCAGAAACAATGGAAATCAGTAACTCAGTGTTTGATATTTATCTAGGAGATTAAAAAATAAATTAAATTAAACTCCTTATTTAATAAAAACTACTTGGAAAATTGAAAAGCAGTCTGGCTTTCTATTTTAAGCTTAAAACAACATCCTAACACCATACTCCACAATATATTATATTTTTAAAAAATAATATTTTATTTTTCCCAAATTACACATAAAGATGATTTTTAACATTCTTGAAAACAATTCTTTCCCAAATTTTTTCCCTCCTTTCATACCTCTTTTCTGAAATAATAAATAATTTGATAAAGATTATACATGTTAAATCATGCAAAAATGTATTTCAATATTACTTATGTTGTAAAAGAAGACAGAGACTCAAAGGGAAAAAATGAAAAAAAAAAAGAAAGTGGAAAATAGTATGTTTTAATCTGTATTCAGTCTCCATCAGATCTTTCTCTGGAGATGGATAACATTTCATCATGCATCCTTTGTACTTGTCTTGAATCATTATTCCACAAAATATTCTAATTCTAATATATTCATAATATATTACCTTGATATTAGTTGTTAGAAAATTTTAAAAATTAGAGGAAAAACAGATCATATAACTTTCACAGCTATGGAAAGGAGATGTATTCTTAACCAAATAACAGATAGAGATAACAAAAGGTAAAATACATAACTTTTTTTTTTTTTTACATGAATTTGAAAAGATTTTTCACAGACAAAATGAAGGATAAGAAGGAAAGTGGTGAAACTGGGGGGGGGGTAGGAATCTTTGCATCAAAGTTCTATAAGTGTTTAGCATTCAAGATATGTAAATAGTGTGTGTGTGTGTGTGTGTGTGTGTGAGAAAGAGAGAGAGAAATAACCATTTTCCAAAAGATAAGTGGTCAAAGGACATGAACAAACAGTTCTTAAAAGAACTGCAAAGTATTTTACAACCACATGAAAATAACTAATGATCACTAACTACCAATGATAAGAGAAATATACATCAACACAGCACTGAGGTATCACCTCATATCCTAGAAATTGTCAAAGATGACAAAATACAATACTCAGTGTTGGAAAGGTTATAGAATTATAATCATATTAATTTATTGTTGGTGGAACTATGAAATGATATGACTATTTTGGGAAAGCAATTTGGAATTATTCAAATAAAGTGATTAAAATGTCTAGCATTTTGACTCATATATTCTATAACTGAACTTATACCCCAAGAAAACCACTGATAGAAAATGGCCATGTATACCAAAATAATTATAGCAATACTTTTTGTGATAGCAAAGAATTGAAAATTATATAGATGCCTATTGATTGGGGATGGCTAAACAAAATTTCAGAGAAATGTGGAAAGATCTATATGAACTAATGCAAGATAAAATTATAGAGCCAAAGAAACAATATTCATAACTACAACACATAAATCGAAAGCTCAACCACACATTAAAAAAATCAAAAGTGACTAACAAAATCATAAAGATCGCACAGCTCTCAAATAAAGAGATATGAAAAGACACTTCCTACTCTATCTCTTCATAGAGATGGGAGGTACATAATTGTTATACATTGCACATGTTTTCAGACTTTTTCAGTGTATTAGCCAGTTGTGCTTATTTTTTTCCTTTTTAAAAAAATACCGTTTGTTATGAGATGTCTTTCTGGGGGCAAAAGGGAAGCATACATAGGATAACTGATAATATAAGAAACAGTTGATAAATTATTTTTAAAATAATAAAATTTCTTTAAAAATGATATTGTCATGAAAAGGTTGTGTGTGTGTGTGTGTACATGTGTGTGTGTTTTTCTAAGGAGCAAATTGGGATCATGGAAAGTATAGTGAAATGTCCCCGATGAAATCTTCTCTCTTCTTACTAATCAATTGTGTCTCTATCTCAGTGTCTATTTTCAGTACCTTCCTAAATATATTTACTGACTACTCTCTCAATAAATTGGTCATCGAATTTCATATCTAAAAAAAAAGAAATGTTATGATACAATCCATCTTATGACTTTTTAGCATTGCCAAAATATAAAATAAACTATATGGGGAAAGAAGTTAGCAACCTTTAGGAAAGTGTATTGAACTCACAAGCTATTCTGTACATTCCACCTATTGGTGGAATATGAAAGGATGGGCAGGCATGTAACTACAAACTCACTTGAAGCTAGCATCTATTTCCAAGTTGTGTTTTAAATTTTTGAATCACATGGCACCCAACACACAGCAGAATTAGAACCGCAGGCAGAAAACTGTTTTTTTTTTTTTTTTTAAGCTCACTTCAAGAGAGCCCTGCAGGCTTCTGAAATATCTAGAGAGGGTGTGGCCTCTGTTTAGGTTGAAAGCCAACTGGGGCAAAGACTGAAAGAACCGGTTGGAAAGGGACTGATTGAATAGGAAGATGACTCTTCAGTCTGGCATTAGCCAGGCACCCTAGGACAACAGGAAGAGGAGGCTAGAGAGCACATGGAGTATTGTGAGATGAATGAGTGGCAATTTCAGACTAGAAGCAGTCATCTGCAAAAGCAACCTAGGCAGTGTAAAGATGTTTAGAAATAATCCTTGGAATTAAAGAAATCCGAGAAAGAGAAACTGACTTCTTATCCCTCAAGAATTTGAAAAACAAGGGACTTTTTTTTTTCTCCCTAAGGATCTTTAAGGTAATTGATCCCTCATTTCATTCATTTGTGAAGTCTGTATATTTTATTTCTCTTCAGCATCTGTTATTGGCTTTGAACTGAGAGTACTCTCAGGTATGTGTGTTGTGGATGAAGAAATAATGTGGGAGTTTGGTTGGCCAGTGTAACCATGAATTTCAATTGCTCTTTTTCAACAGGGCAAATTGAGATTCTTCAGAGTTTGAGCAAAGGCTTTAGATCAGTGACTGTCCATGGAAATTTAGGATTGCCTAAATCTGAATAAAATCACCCAGAACTCCTTTTTTAGTTTATTCATCTTGAGCAAATGGTGGGAGTTCTTGCCATATTATTGAAGGAAGTCCAAAGAAAAATGTATTTATTTTTCTTTGTATACAACTGAACATATGTCATTTGTGATCTTTATCAATCATTGAAATTCTTGGTTTCCAAAGAGATCTGGAGGCATAAGGAGAGGAAAAAATAATATTCCAGTGAAGATACTGATTATGATATGACATATGAAGATGTTAAAGTTCCTGAAAGGGAAGTGGAGGAAAGCTTCTACTTTTCTTCCTGATAGAATTGGAAAAATATGGGTACAAACTGTATCCTATGTTTGATTAAAATTGTAGAGTTTTGTCCATAGAATTTTTGTCTTTGATTTGGTCATCTTTCCTTTTTGAACTAGAGTTAACCTTCCTTTCTAGATGGATGACATAGAGTGCTGGGCTTGTAGTCAGGAATATGAATTGAAATCTAGCCTCAGGCACTTACTGGCTGTATAATCCTAAACAAAGAACTTCAACTACTGCTTCTATCTACTGAATCATCTTGCATCCTAGAATTGAGTAGTGAGATAGAGAATCAATGAAACTTGTTTTTGTATTAAATAGTAAAATGATATAGAGGAAAGATTAGTGGGTTTCTAGTAAGAGGACGTGGCACATTCTAGCTCTTTCTGTAAGTGATGAAATCTGTTTGGATTTGTGTTTGAGGCCTTTTTCAATCATGGGGTTTTCTTGGAAAAGATAGTAGAATTGCTTTCCATTTCCTTTTCCTGTTCTTTTTATGGATGAGGAAACTGAGACAAATAGGGTTAAGTTACTTGCCCAGGGTCACACAGCCAGAGCCTGGATTTGAACTTGAGATGAGTCTTCCTGACTTTAGGCCTGGTACTGTCTCCATTGTACCATCTAAAGAGTGGAATAGATGTATCCAAAATTTCTTTTAGATCTAAATTTATGATTCTATGATCTATAAAACACCAAGGACTAAAAATTCCAGCAGGAAGGAATTAAGATTACCTTTGCTGACAATAGTACAAAAAATGGAAAGACTCATGTCTGTGCTTCTCAAATGATAATGAAGCTTTAATGAAATAGATATCAGTTTATTGATGGTTTGGAGCAGATGAAGTGATATATAAGGATAAAACTGATAGAACTCCTTTGCTTTTGCAAAGCAAAAGAAATATTCGGGTCAGACTGGTTGCTTTCACAGGAGTAGCATTCAGTCACTTGACACTTTTCAGGAGAGCAAGAAAATGATTCTTTCCTGAAGATGTTAATACAAACGCTCTTGTGTTTTAAGGTTTACAAGACATTTTTCTCACAACAGTCTCAGGAGGTAGACAGAGTAAATAACATTATTCCCACTGGTCAATGAGGAAGCTGAGGCTAGAACAGGTGAAATGATTTGCCCATCATCACAGAGATAAAAGGCAGAGATATAATTAGCATGGAGTGAACAGGAATAAAGGGCGAACACATGTGGTGACTGGTAGGGGCAGCAGAATAAAGACTCCTCAAGAAAGGAAACCCTTAAAATTCATTGGTAGTCCTAAAATGCAGGTGAAAATTGCCTTGGTCACATGTATTCCTTATATGAATGACTCTATTAGTATATTCTCTATATGAGCCCACTCTTCCCACCGTTATTGTGAAGATTATGAGAAAACATGGAGAAATTGTGGACATAATAGCTGAGTATGCTGTGGATTTATAAGAGTGTGCTTTGTAGTCTTTGCTTTATGTTTCTTGGCTTAAAGGCAAGAAAAACTGGTAGGGATTCCTGAGCTATATTTTTGGGAGTGTGGACCCACAAAATATATTTTATCAATGGTAACTCTGCCCCAGGGATTCAATACTGCAAGTGCAAAGTTAGGCATGGGGGACCAACTCAGTGAGATATATGAGTTATCCGTGTTGATTATTAAGATTAAGCCCCTTTAAAAAAATTATTTTTTCCCCTGATAGTGATAACTTGATCCTGATTTGCCATTAAAATTCTTCCATTTCCCAATATATGACTCAGATGTTTATTTGAAATTTCTTTATGCTCTTCTCATTGACTGGGTTAACATAGATGTTTCTTGCCCTTTTCTTTTTTAAAAAAATCCATTCTTATATGTTAGCCATTTCTTAGGCTTTTTTCCAAAGTTCAACAACTTCTAGTTTTATCCAAAGAAAATCAATGGTTTGTACTTAATCTGCTCCTACTGTTGCTCAGTAAAATAATGTCTACTTATTGAAAAAGGCTTTTAAAAAAAAAAATCTTTTATCATGTGATTTTAGAAAGCCAATCAATCTTCCTCTTTTTAAAGAAGTGGTAATTATCGTATAATTGCCTTAGGATGATAGGTCCTGTGTTTCTTAATATTGTATACAGGTTTTTGCTTGGATATTTTATGATTCTGTTATGTTCCGTTTTACAGTTCTGAAAGTATAGTCTGCCATTATATAGGTGTTTATTGCTTTAAACATCTTCCCATTCAACTTTGATTTCTGGGTGCCAAAAGGTTTCTTAATGTATTCAACCCTGCCTTCTCTTTGATATCTTTTTTATGCTAGATGAGTCTTGCCTGGAAGAGACCAACTCATTTGTAGATATCTCTTTAAATGAGTTTAATGTGACCTCCAGATTCAAGCTTGAAATCTTCAATCTTTATCTTTCCTTAGCTTATGTTAAAACTTATTCGTGTCAAGTCCAAATAATATTTGGAGGAATATTTCATGAAATGAATGAGATCTTTTATGTGTTTTTCAGGAGAATCATAGGTAACAACACTGTATTGTCTCTACCACTAGAATGTGAGCTCCATTTAAAAAATTCTCTATCTGCATGTAATAGGCACTTAGTAAAATATTTTTCTTTTCAAAACAACTTTTCCCCAAAATTTTGCCCTCTCGAACACCCCTATTTCTGTTGAGGGCTCTAGCTTCTTTCCAGTAATTCAGGTTTGAATCCTCAGTCATCTTTAGCTCTTTCTTTCTCCTATCTCAATTCTGGATCTAAGATTTTCCAGGAGAGAGACTTGCTGTTCATTCTTTGTTCTCTAAGAGGACTGGTGATTTCAGGAAGGTGATGTCTTGACTTGCAAATGAAGTATATTTATGTGACTCAGAGCTGTGCAAAGTCATCAGCCTCACTCTCCCCCCCAGAGGAATCAAAGTCCAGTAGCAAGGCATAAGTCGAGAAAAATGGCTATGCCCAAAGTGCAGTAGCTTTTCTCCTTTCTCTTTTCTTTCTATCCCCTCCCAATGCCTAACAAAGTATCAAACGTTAGGTACTTAGTAAATATTTAATAAATAAATAAATGAAATGTGATGTCTCCTTGTGAAGAAACTCCTACCACTTCAAATGATTCTGCAACATTTAGTTCTAAGGAATTTACAGCAGTTAAATTAAGTAACTTGTACAGGTTCACACCAGTACTTGTCAGAAGTAAAAACCAGACTGAATTCAATATTCTTATTTGGAAAAATATTTTTTAAAAAATATTTTTTTCAATTACATGTTAAAACAATTTTTAACATTATTTAGTTTTTTTTTAATAAACTGTGAGATCCAATTTCTCTTTGTTCTTACCTTCTCACCCCTTTACTTGAGAAAGTAAGCAATTTTATATAGGTTATTGTACATGTTTAGTCATGCAAAACATATTTCCATATTAGTCATGCTTTGAAAGAAAATGCAGATCCCTCCCCTGTTCCCCAAACCCCAAAGTAAATAAAATTTTAAAATAGTATGCTTTGACTGGTATTCAGACTCCATCAGTTTTTTTCTCTGAAGATGTATAGCATATAGAATTGTCTTGGATCATTGTAATTGCTGTTACTGTGTACAATGTTATCTTGGTTTTGCTCACTTCACTTTCCATCAGTGATCCAACTATTCTGAAGAATAATTTGAAATTGTGCCCAAAGGGCTATAAAAGTTCATATCCTTGAACTCAGCAATAACACTGCTAGGTCTATATACCAAAGGAATCAAAGAAAAAGGAAAGGATTTATATGTACAAAAATATTTGTAGCCGTATTTTTTTTTGTGATAGCAAAGATTTGGAAACTGAGGAGATGCTCAGCAATTGGGAAATGGATGAACTAGTGGTATATAACTGTAATGGAATACTATTATAGAAAATGATAAGAGGATGCTTTCAGAAAAATCTGGAAAAATTTACATGCAACTCTACCAACTATAGATTAGTGTCTCAGTTTTCCAACATACTCTCCAACATTTGTCATTTTCCTTATCTGTCATTAACCAATCTGATAAGAGTAAAGTGGTACCTTTGTGTTATTTATATGTGCATTTCTCTAATCAATAGGATTTAGGGCATTTTTTCATATGACTATAGATAGCTTAGATTTCTTTATCTGAAAAATTCAATGACATCAATTAGGGAATGATTTCTATTCTTATAATTTTGACTCAGTTCTCAATAAATTCTTATAAATTTGACTCAGTTATCTATCTATTTGAGAAATGAGACCTTTATCAGAGACACTTGCTATAAAGATTGTTTCCCAGTTTTTTTACTTTCCTTCTAAACTTGGCTGTGGAAAAATATTTTCAACTTCAGAGGTCTCATTTAAAGATGAGTCAGGCTGTCATTGGTGGAATACTTCCATTTCCTTCAAAGTTCACCAAACAGTCCAAATGTGCTGTTGCTTCCACTGCTACTGCTAACTTTTATGGGAAAGCTTGTATTGGAGAGGATCTTTTATATTCTTCCTTTATGCAACACTAGCTTCCATAATCACTGCACAGAGATTTTGGATGCTATTATTGTATCTTTAAGAGGGAATAGAATCTTTTAAGAGCCAATTTAATCTTCATCTGTAGGCTGCTAGCAGGACTGGACAGAGATTTTTTGAGGTACAGAGATAAAGGACAAAGAAACTTTACTTGAGGGACTGAGTGAGTTAATTGTCAAGGAGAAAGAGCCTGACAGAGTTACACATTTCATGACAGAACTGAGGTAAACTCTTACTCTATAGAGATAATTCCTAAAGAGAATTCTTGAGAAACTTTGCTATTCTAAGAGAATTGAATTGTTGGGCTGAAGCTGTTACCGTTGATGGTTGGGGGTAACTCTGTCTATAATTTTTCTCACCTTTTTTCTGATGCTCAGTTTTCTTATTTTTAAATTGAAGATAATAAGACTGGGACAGCTAGGTGGTTAGAGCACCAACCCTAAAGTCAGGAGGACCTGAGTTCAAATTTGACCTCAGACACTTAACACTTCCTAGCTGTGTTGATCCTGGGAAAGTCACAACCCCAATTGCCTCAGCCAAAATAATAATAATAACAATATTGAAATTATTTTAAAGGTTTCTTGATAGGATCAATGTAAAATATGATATAGAGAGATCATATATGTGTTTTTATATATACATGTATTATGGATAACATCTTAAGAGGTGATGCAATGGATAGAGTGCTGGACCTAGAGTCAGGGAGAGGGAAGTTCCTCCAAATCTAGTCTCTGACACTGATTAGCAGTGTGATCCTTGTCCCCCTGGGCATCACAATCTCTGTCAGTCTCAGTTCTCTAATGCGTAAAATGGAGATAGTAATAGCTCTTACTTTCCTGCATTGTTTTGAGGATAAAATGAGATAATATATGCAAAGTGTTTTGCAAATCTTAAAACACTATATAAATGCTTATATTATTATTTTTATTTGGAAATACATTTAAATATATGAAGATGATTTGTAAACATAATACTTCAGAAATGTTAGCTACTTTAGAGTAGATTCTCCTTAACTATCTTTTGGATGATTGATTGAAATGATTTTAAATAAGCAAGGCAACAGGTAATAATCTTGGAAATCTTGTGCCTCAAAGATTTTGTTGAAATAGTATTCATTATAGAGAATCATGGTTTTAAATACATGCCTCTTTTTTGTTGTTCTTTGATTACTGAAATATTAATGTTTGTCTATGTGTGTCAAGTTTGTACTAAAAAAAAAGTTTTGGGAAAAAAGAAATTAGGTTTATTGTACTGGGCACATTTGGGTCTCAGTTTTTTCACCAAGGAACCAGTTAGCTAGAAAATATGAGTTTAATGTACTTTATTTTTAAAAATTATTTTTAATAACTCATTTTACAAACAGATGTGTTCATTCAATCAACAGATATTTATTTGTTAAATTCCTATTATATACCAGGCACTGTGTTCCTGGAAATATATATATATAAATCTATTTTTGATAAATTAAATTATATAAATGTATGAAGGAAATTTAAAAAAAAGTCTGAAGTGAATCCTTTGTTTATTAAAGAATTCTTTTTGTGAAGCACAATTATAATTCTACAATCCATGTCTATTTACACATTTTGAATGTTTTCAAACTTTTTGACCTCATGACAATCTTAAACTCTTAAAAATTATTAAAGATATCCCCTCCAAAGCTTTTGTTTATATGAGTTATAAATATTGACACTTATCACATTTTTTTCAGTTGTTTTAGTCCTGTCCAATTCTTCATAACCCCATTTAATAGTTGTTTATCATTTCTTCCTCCAAATCATTTTACAGATGAAGGAACTGAGGCAAATAGAGTTAAGTGTTTCACTCAGGATCAACCCTTCAGTAAGTATTTAAGGGCAGATTTGAGCTCAGGAAGATGAGTTTGTGCAGTCTTCATTTGTTACTTTTCAAACAGTAGCTCCCAACTTCTCTAGTACTATGTCCAAAAGACAATAATAAGCAGTTATTGAAAGAGGGTTCAAATGAGTACTGAGCATGAACATTTTGTTTTTTATTTAGTTCTAACAAAATATTACTATGTAGAAGTCTGCACAACTTTTGACATTAAAAAAGGATCCATATAGTGGAAAAAGATGTACATACATATATATGTATGTGTTATACACACATATGTATGCATTTATATGTGTATGTTGTTGAATCATTTTCACTTGTCACACTCTTAATTACCCAATTTGGGATTTTCTTGGCCAAAATACTGGAGTATTTTACCATTTCCTTCTCCAGCTCATTTTACAAATGAGGAACAAAGACAAACAGGGTTAAGTGACTATCCCACAGTCACACAGCTCCTAAGTACCTAAAATCATGTTTGAACTCAGGTTTTTTTTAACTTCAAGTTGCTCATTCTATTCACTGAACCACCTAGCTATCCATTTATATTTGTATAAATGTACATAAACAAGCATGTACATGTATGTATGCATTGTGTATATATGTATTCATGCAATGTCCCCAAAGTTTTAATACCATTTTAAACTTAAAGATTTAAATTGCACTGAGACTTTTGGGATACCCTCTATATGCACTCACATATGTAGTACACACACACACATACAGATATATGCATATATAATATAAAAGATTATATATGTATTTATATAATATATCAAGTAAGAACTTTAAAGCAACATAATGTGAATTATGATTACTGTTATGGTTTTCTCTTCATATGTAGTTATGCAGAATTTATACTGGATATTTTGCTTTCTGGACATTATGTATAGCAGCATGTTATATTTGGAATCCCTTACCCCAATCTTTTAAAAAAAAATCTTAAAAAAGATTTATCCTATTTTTTATTATCATTTTTTGTCCAGGCACAAATAAAGGGGCCAGGAAGCATGTCCTTGACAGATTTTTTTTTTTCATTAAAGCTTTTTAATTTTCAAAAGATATGCATGGATAATTTTTCCACATTAACCCTTGCAAAACCCTATGTTCTAATTTTTGGCCTTCTCCCCACCCCCTTCCCTAGATAGCAAGTAATTCAATATATGTTAAACATGGTAAAAATATATGTTAAGGGGGCAGCTAGGTGGTGCAGTGGATAGAGCACCAGCCCTGAAGTCAGGAGGACCTGAGTTCAAATCTGGTCTCAGACACTTAACATTCCCTAGCTGTGTGACTCTGGGCAAGTCACTTAACCCCAATTGCTTCAGCAAAAAGCAAAAAAAAAATATATATATGAAATCGCTTTGAAAAATTTAAAGTTTTGCATAAATG
>JAJPUD010001244.1:284163-324105 GCA_023553655.1 Myrmecobius fasciatus
ATATATATATATATATATACATATATATATATATATATATATTTTAAGTCCAATATATGTATGCATACTTATACAATTATCTTGCTGCACAAGAAAAATTTGCTGCACAAATTAAAAAGGAAAAAAATGAGAAAGAAAATAAAATTCAAGCAAACAACAACAAAAAGTAAGAATGCTATGTTGTGATCCACACTCAGTTCTCACAGTCCTCTCTCTGGCTTTCTTCATTACAAGGCCATTGGAACTGATCTGAATCATCTTATTTTGGGAAAGAGCCAAGTCCATCAGAATTGATCATCATAATCTTCTTGTTGCTGTGTATAATGATCTCTTGGCTCTGCTCATTTCACTTAGCATCAGTTCATGTAGGTCTCTCCCTGCCTCTCTGAAATCATCCTGCTGGTCGTTTCTTATAGAACAATAATATTCATATACCATAATTTATTCAGCCATTCTCCAATTGATGGGCATCCATTCAGTTTCCAGTTCCTTGCCACTACAAAAAGGGCTGCCACAAATATTTTTGCACATGTGGGTGCTTTTCCCTTTTTTATGATCTCTTTGGGATACAGGTTCAGTAGAGACACTACTGGATCAAAGGGTATGCACAGTTTGATAACCTTTTGGACATAGTTCCAAATTGCTCTCCAAAATGGTTGGATAAGTTCACAATTCCACCAACAATGTATTAGTGTCCCAGTTTTCCCATATCCCCTCCAACATTTGCTTGACAGACTTTTTAAAGGCAAATACTATGTCATATTCTTTCTCCAATAATTAAAGTGTGACATATAAGGGAATAAGGAAATGGAGAAGAATTTGTTATGTTGATATTATAGAGCTAACTTTTGTTGTTTTTTTTTTTAAGGACAAATTGATAACTTTGTTCATCTATGCTCATTTATTTATTCATCAAAAGTTCATTCTAACCCTTAGCTTCTCATACTTCCTCTCCTATCCTGTTCACTCACCATTTCTTTTTTTTTCTTTTTCTTTTTTTTTTTTTTTAAGGATAGGAAACCACTTTAGAACTGTAGAAACCCTGCCCCAGGGCCCAATAGTAAAGGCACATTTAATCTAGCTTGCTCCAGAGATAATAAAACTTCACTCCACCCATCTTCTTGCCCTCTGTTCTGCATGTACTTGCCTCTCCTTTTGACCTCTTTTGACCTTTTTAAACCTTTTTTTTTGGGGGGGGGGAAGTATAATTAAATCAACTCTAACAATGTTTTTGGGAAGGATTGTCATTAGATTCAAATTTCAGATCAAAACATCCTTCTCTGAACATCACTTCCCTTTAAGTATTATTTCTCCCTATTAGAATATAAACAAACTCCTTGAACTCAAAGACTACTTTGCATTTAATACTTAATGAATGCCTTTTCATTTATATTATAATCCTGGATTTGGAATCAGAAAACTTAGGAATCAAAAGTCTACCACTTAACTGTCATATGATCTTGAACACATCACTTATTTTTTCCAAAATTCAATTTCCTCATTTTTAAATAGGAATATTGATATCCCTTTCCACCCTGCAACTTTCTCCATTGTGGTTTCATTATATCACAGGTTGGCATAAGAAATTAAATGTGAATTTTGGAGGAATTTTTCAGAAGTCAACAAAAACACAAAGGCCAAAAGATAACCAGCTTAGAAATTAAGAAATGCATAATTATATGGGTAGTATTGTATAATAGCAACATATTTTTATCTTTTCACATAATAACTCAGACTTCTTCTCTAGTAAGAAGGAAGGACCAAAAAATTATACACAAATTTTCCAGCTTATGGGGGTACAATGCTCCTAACTCCCACAATATGGAAGGGATAAATGTAATACTTATTTTACATGTCTCAATGAGTTGTTGGATGAAATGAAATAAATATGTAAATCTCTTTGCAACTAGAAAGGTTATATGAATGTGAGATGTCCCTATAATAGTTATTATTATTATTATACACATAGGGAATTTTTCAATGTCTTAGTGGACAATCTTTCTGAGGTACTGTGGCTAGAAAAATGGTGATCTTGTGGCCAATCTTCTCTCTTAGGAATGTCTCTGAATGATACTTGATCCTTACAACCCTTTGGTTTAGATACTATTATTATTTCCATTTTATAGATGAGGAAAGTGAAACTCAGAAAAAAAATAAGTTATTAAAGATGGAAAAGTAGAAAGAATAAGAGAGCCTAGATTCAAATCTAACTTTTAATGTTGTACTTCCTTGGACTTCAATTAGCTCCCGAGGACTCTTCTTTCTCCAGATCTAGGATCCCAGTGCTATAATTTTTCCCAGTTCGTTCAATTACTTAGTATCTGAGAAAGGATTTGAACTAGGTTATTCAGACATTGAATGCATTTTGCTCCATTGATCCACATGAGGTAAATTTATTATGATGGGATATAAGGAGTAATAAAACTCATCACTTTAGCTTTCTAGCTTTTCTGGCAAAAAGTTCAGAGATGGTGGTGTGTAGAAAGTTGAAAGTAGTGACTAAAATGGGACTGATGGGTAGTAATTAATTGTTATTTTGAAATCCATTGCCAAAAGTAGCTGGGAATTTATTTGGAGAGTTGCTATGGTATTAACAAAAACAATATTTCTGGAAATGATAGTCTCATTACTGTTTGTTCCCTTTATGTGCCAGCTCTCTTCGGATACCCAATGACTTCAGGTTTAAGTAGCTGCTCCTGATAAATGAGCCTGGCAGTAAAGACAAGAAAAGGATGGACCAGACTACTGCCTCCAGAAAGTGGTGTAGATTGTAACCATCTCCACAATACTTCACATTTGTCAAATCTCTTATATTTTTTTTAAAGGAATACTGCAGTTTTTTCTTGCTGCTTCTTTATTTATTTATTTATTATTTTTTTAAAAAAATTCTGAGTTTTAAATTCTCTCCCTTCCTCTACCCTCTTCCTTATCCACTGAAAATACAAAGCAGTATGATATCAGTTGTACATGTGAAATAATGCAAAACATATTTCCATATTAGCTGTCACAAAAAAGCAAGAAAAATGAAGAAAGTAAAAAAATTATACTTAATTTTGCATCCATAATTCATCAGTTCTTTCTCTGTAAGCTGAAGGGAATAGCTACTAAATCATAAAGAATAATAGAACTTGTGAATTATCATTATTCCCACCTGGAGTACTATGTTCAATCTTAGGTGCTGTGTTTTAGGAAGCATAGGATAGATAACACTGAAGGGAAGAATGAATTTGAAATCAAAGGTCTTGGGATCAGATTCTGGTGCTACCATTTCCCTGAATACTCTAGCAAGCATTTAGTTTCTCTAGGATCTCTATTTCTTTAGCTAACTGGCCTTTAAGGTACTTCATATCTCTAAACCTGTTCATTGATGACAAGCTAGAGCATATCCAAAGAGGGAACATAGGAAGGTACCCAAATATGTCTGTGGAGGTTGGTTGGAGAAACTCAGAATGTTTGCCCTGGAAAAGTAAAGACTTAAAGGGACATGATAATTGTCTTCAACTATATAATCAGTTTATAATCTTGTAATCAGCAAGACCTGAATTCAAATCCTGATTTTGATACTAAAGTGGTTCTGTGGTCATGGACAAGTTACTTAACTTTTCTCATCTGTAAAATGGGGTTTATCATAGGACCTATCTCCCATGGTTGTGGTGAAAACACAATGAAATAATATTTGTAAATCACTTGGCAAATCTTTAAATATTATATGCATGCTATTTATTATTATATAAAACATAAGTATATAGAGCTAGCTATTATTAGCATTAATTATTCATAACCTTGTAATTTTAAGTATTATTTCCAGCAAGAATGACAAAAAGAATATAAAAATATCTCCTTAAGACTCTCACTTCCCTCAATCTGAATACCATATTTCCAGTATTGCATTGAAAAGCATTGAATTTGAAAGCCATTTTTGGGTTTGGAGAGCATCTAGGATCAAGACCTGCCTCTGACCTCTACTCATTTAGTAAGACTAAGCAAATCACTTAATTCTCATCTTTTGTGTTACAGACTGCTCTCTAAGCCTACACATAGAAGAATAATATGTATGGGTGGCTAGATAATTCACTGGAATTCCCTACAGCAATAAAATCATAGATCTAATCAGAAAGAGTGAGGGAAGAGAGGGGAGGGGAGGAGAGGAGAGAGAAAAGAAAGAAGATTGAAATAGCCTTGACTTTAAAGTCCCATTGCTTACGCATATTGACCTGGCAATGCAACAACACCCTTAGGACCCCAGTCAATATGTGAGCCCAGGTTTTCAGACTACTGGTCCAGACTCTTCCCATTCTACCATGACTGTCCTCAGAGAATAATGATGATAATTGATGTGGACTTAATCTCTTCCCCTGTCAGGAAAAAAGCCCAAATGGCTATTATCAGAGATAACCAATTCCCAGATGATCCTGTTTGTATAAAGTGATTGTGAGGATGGAATTCTTTATCTGTCTCCATTATCTATCCCCCAACCTCTGAGTATCTTTAAACAACCTTTGAGATATGGATTAGCATATATTTTTTTTTCCTTTTTGCTGTGGCATTTGGGGTTAAGTGACTTGCTGAGGATCACACAGCTAGGGAATGTTAAGTGGCTGAGACCACATTTGAACTCAGGTCCTCCTGACTTTAGGGCTGGTGCTCTATCCACTGCGCCACCTAGCTGCCCTTAAGGATTAGGATATCTTTAGACAGGTCTGGGACAGGTGCATTAAATCTGGTTCCTCTTTGATCTCCACCTTTGAGGTTCCTAGAACTACCTCTCCTCTGTGATTATCCCTCTCCCTCCCTATTTCTTGATTTTTACTTCTCTGAGAAACCCCAAAGCTGTATTTCCCCTATAAAAAAGATCTGCTCATGTTGAAGATTTTTGCTAAGTTTTTTGGGGGGACTAAGCCTATTATGAAGTTACTCTTTCTCCATTCTCATAGTACCTTATTTCTTTTTCTTTTTTTTATATTTTATTTTATTTCTTTTATTTTTTTAAAAATTTTTTTATAAAAGCTTTTTATTTGTATAACATTTGTATGGGTAGTTCCTCAGCATTGATTTTTACAAAGCTTTCCATTACAAATTTTACCCCCAATCCCCTCCCCTCCCCTAGATGGCAGGAAGTCCACTACGTGTTAGTAATGTTGAAATACTTGATAAGTTGTGCAAGAAAAATCCTGTCTACAAGAAAAAAAAAAAATCAAAGAAAGGAAACACAATGCAAGCAAACATCAATAGAGAGCATGAAAATGTTATGTTGTGGTCCACATTTCATATACCCTTCTCTGGGTGTATATGGCTTTCTTCACTGAACAATTGGAACTGGTTTGAGACAATTCTTTGTTGCATAGAGCCATGTCCTAGTACCTTATTTCTAATGGAGTTTTTCTCCTTACTAAGGCTAATTCTGGTTAGTCTTTTAAACTCCTCTATGGATCTCACCTGTCAGTCAATGGCTTACTTCCATTTCACAGAGTATTTCCTTCCTCCTAGTTAATTGTGAGTTCTCCTGGAGAATTTATCTTACATATACTCTTTGACATTATATTTCTTATTTACCATTTTGGGAGTCTATTGTGTCCCTTCATTTTGTATATAACCTATTCCTATGAATAAATCTATCTTTTGTCAAAAAGAATGGCTCTACAGAAGAACAATAACTAGCATGTATATAGCTTTTTTAGGGTTTGCAAAGTGCTTTACAAATATTTCATTTTATCTGTACCAGAAGCCTGGGAGTTAGGCATATTATTTACCCTATTTTATAGAAGAGGAAATGGTGGCAGATGATAGTTAAGTGACTTGCTCAGGGTCATTGTCCTCCATTATTAAAAAAAAAAAACACAAAAAACCAAAACCTCTATCTTGCATGCCTTTTTTTTAATGTGAGAAAATTTTCCCCATTCTCTCTCTCTCTCTCTCTTTCCCCTTCTCTCAGGACATCCCTCTTTCTCACCCATTCATTTGGGGTTTTTTGGAGATCATTCCAACTCTTTAAAACTCTTTTTAACTACCTTAATAATGATAATGTTCTTCAGAGTTATATCTGCTTTCTTTCCAAATAGGAATGCAGACAGTTTAACTTTACTGAATCCCTTATGATTCCTCTTTCATGTTTACTTTTTTTATTCTTTTGTGTCTTTTGTTTGGATGTGAAATTTTCTGTTCAGCTCTAGTCTTTTCATCAGGAATACTTGAAATTTCTCTATTCATTAAATATTAATTTCTCCCATGAAGAATTATATTCAATTTTGCTGAGTAGGTGATTCTTGATTATAATCCTAGTTCTTTTGCTTTCCAGATAACATATTGTAAGCTCTCCTTTCCTTTAATGTGTAAGAGCTAAATCTTGTATGATCCTGACTGTAGCTCCATGATATTGAATTGTGTTTTTTGACTGTTTGAAGTTTTTCTCTTTGTCTTGGGAGCTCTGGAATTTGGCCATAATATTTCTGGGAATTTTCATTTTGGGATTAGGGAAATCTTCCTTGATAATTTCTTGAAATATGATGTCTGTTGGTTTGTTCATAATCATGGCTTTCAGGTCATCCAATAATTCTTAAATTACCTCTCTTTGATCTATTTTCCATGTCAGTTTTTCTGGTAATATATTTTATATTTTATTCTACTTTTTCATTCTTTTAACTTTATTCTTTGTTGATGTTTCATGGAGTCATTAATTTCTACTTACCCAATTCTAATTTTTAAGTAATTATTTTCTTCAGAAAGATTTTATATCTCTTTTCCCATTTGACTTATTCTTCTTTTTAAGAAGTTTTTTCTTCAGTGAATTTTTGTTCCTCCTTTTTCATTTGGCATGTTCTGTTTTTTAAGATGCTATTTTCTTCAGTACTTTTTGTATGCATTTTCCTCCCAAGCTATTAATTCTCTTTTCATAATTTTCTTGCATCACTCTCATTTCTTTCCCCAACTTTCCTCTACCAGTCTTATCTCTTTCTTTAGCTCTTCCAGGAATTCTTATTGGACTTGGGTCCAATTAGTATTTTTCTTTGAGTTTTTGTTTATAACAGTTTTTACATTGTTGTCTTCTGAATTTATGTTTTGGTTTTCCCTGCCACTATATAACTTTTTAATGGTAAAACTTTTTTTTTCCCCCAGATTATTTCTTGACTTTGAACTTTGTATTAAAATTGAAATTTGCTCACCTGGTAGTGGGAAAGTCCCAAGCTTTAGCTGCTTTCAGAGCTAGCTGGGGGGCAGGGGGAGGGGAGGAGGTGAGGGAGGTCTGCAAGTTTTTGGTGCTTCCAAGATGGTGTGAGCCTGGGAGAGATGTATGGTCACTGCTCTACTGTTATGTAACTCTGGTTTTTACTCAGGAAGGGTTCCTGGTCCCCTGCAACTATAAGAGCTAGTGCTCCTCTTGGTCCTAGAACTGAAATTAGGACCCTACTCTCTTGTGAGCAACCACCAATGCTCCTCTGTGCCCTAGAACTGTGACTCCAATGTGTGTAGGATCAATAGAGTTGCTAATCAACTGTTTCCAGGGCTAGCAAAGGGTCCCCTATGATTTCATTCTGACCAGTTATCCAATTTCCTTACCATCTCTGGGCTAAGAGCTCCTAAAACTGCATCAGTTTTTGCTGCTATCTGTTGCTATCATTGTCATCACTGGTGCTCTTTCCTCCTTCATGCCAGGCTAGCCCCTGCCTGGATGTTGCAGACCTCTCCTGCAGATCTCTTAAATTTTTCTAGGTTGGCCTGAGATACCACTTCACACCTGTCAGATTGGCTAAAATGACAGGAAAAGTTAATGATGAATGTTGGAGGGGTTGTGGGAAGGCTGGGACACTGATGCATTGTTGGTGGAGCTGTGAACGGATACAGCCATTCTGGAGAACAATTTGGAGCTATGCTCAAAAAGTTATCAAACTGTGCATACCCTTTGACCCAGCAGCATTTCTATTGGGCTTATATCCCAAAGAAATCATAAAGGAAGGAAAAGGCCCCACATGTGCAAGAATGTTTGTGGCAGCCCTTTTTGTAGTGGCTAGAAACTGGAAATTGAATAGATGCCCTTCAATTGGAGAATGGCTGAATAAATTATGGTATATGAATGTTATGGAATATTATTGTTCTGTAAGAAATGACCAGCAAGATGATTTCAGAGAGGCCTGGAGAGACTTACATGAACTGATGCTGAGTGAAATGAGCAGAACCAGGAGATCATTATACACAGCAACAACAGTACTATATGACGATCAATTCTGATGGATATGACTCTCTTCAACAATGAAATGTTTCAAACCACCTCCAATTGTTCACTGAAGAAAGCCATATACACCCAGAGAGAGGGATGCGAAATGTGGACCACAACATAACATTCTCATACTCCTTGATTGATGTTTGCTTACATTGTGTTTCCTTTATCTGATATATCCTTCGTGTAGATAAGATTTTTCTTGCACACCAATGATAAGTTTGGAAATATGTATACATATATTCGATTTGCCAATATTTTAACATAATTAACATGTAGTGGATATCCTGCCATCTAGGGGAGGGGTGGGGAGTTGGGGGGAAAAATTTGTAACGGAAAGCTATGTAAGGGTTATTGTTGAAGAATTACCCACACATATGTTATTCAAATTAAATAAAAATTTAAAAAAAAATAAGTAAAAAAAAAAAAAAAAAATTTTCTAGGTTGGAAAAATGTCTTACCCTCTCCTTACTTGGCTCTGCTATTCCAAAACTTGATTGGAAGCATTATTTTAAATTTATTTGGAGATGAATGTTGAGAGAATTCAGCTAGCTTGCTGAATCCATGATCTTGGCTCTCCCCTCCACCCACCCCTCCCCGTCCCACCCACCATCTTCTGAAAAGAGATTCTCAAAAATGATTAGAGACTTCTACTTTAGAGTAATCAGCAATTCTTTAAAAAAAACAAACAAAAACAAAACAACAACAACAAAAAAACAACATAAGAATAAAAACCACTTGTTGGCCCTAAGGATAAGTTTATTAATGGGAAATTTGCTCTTACCCCTATTTCTTTCTAGAAATGATGGGATAAAGATGTAGACCACAGTATGTAATATCAATTTTTTTTTCTATATGATGGTTAGTTTTGAATGTTTCCCCCTTTTTTGCATCCTTTGTCATGGATAATGATTCTCTTGGAGAGGAAGAGGGAAGGGATTTCTATCCCTATGGAAAATGTAGATACTGTAAAAGATACTGATAAAATTTTGTTATTTAAAACAATGTGCTCTTAAGAACTGTCTGTCTGTTTTATATGTTAATTGACTGTGAGCAAACTGGCCGGAATTCTCAGCTCTCAGATAATTTTATTTTTGTTCCTGGTTCCTGGAATTATCGTTGTCTCATTGGGAGACAATTAAGAAGATTGACAGCCCTACTCCATCCTCATTCTTCTATCCTCATTCTGTTAACAAAGTCATTGCTCTTGTTTTCATTTCTTGCAGCTTTTTTATAACACAAAGACTAGTCAAATAGCAGCTTAATACAGGGTTGAGTTGTTATTTTTTTTTTTTTTGTTCATAAATGAGCTTGAGAGCCCACGAGATTTCTCCCTCTTTCAAATCCATAGAACACCTTATTTGTACCTGTTTCATGACACTTATAATACACTGCCTTATATTATAGGGTTTTTTTTTTTTTTTTGGTCTTGTCTCCTCTACCTAATGGCTTATGTCTTGATAAACAGCCTGGTACAGAGGAAAGAGTACAGTTTGTTCCAGTCAATAAATATTTATCAAGTGCCTATATGTCAGGCACTATTCTGAGAGCTGGAGATTCAAAGAACAGTGCAAAATTGTCTCCCCTCTTAAGAAGCTCACAGCCTAATGGGTGAGACAATATGTAAACAACTACATACACATGATACACGCAGGATAAATTAGAGACAAGCAATAGAGGGAAGACATCAGATTCTTTATTTTTTTTTTCTGTAGATACTATTTTTAATTAAAACTTTTTTATTTTCAAAACACATGCACAGATAATTTTCAACATTCACCCTTGCAAAATCTTGTGTTCCAATTTTTCTCCCTGACTTCCCTTCCCCCTCCCCTTGACACCAAGTAATCCAATATATGTTGAACATGTGTAATTATTTTATACATATTTCCACCTTTTTCATGCTGCACAAGAAAAATTGGATCAAAAAAGGAGGAAAAATGAGAAACAAAACAAAATGCAAGCAAACAACAACAACAACAACAAAATGAAAATACTATGTTGTGATCCACACAGTTCTCTCTCTGGGTGCAGATGGCTCATATCCAAGATCATTAGAACTGAAAGCATCACATTTAAGAAATATTGACAAAGGTTTTCTGTAGAAAGTGGGATTTTTGCTGGGACTTGAAAGAAGCCAGGGAAACCAGGAGGTGGAGATGAGGAAAGAGAGTATACTAGGAGTGAGGGGCAGCCAGTGAAAATACCCATAATTGGAGACAATGTGAATTGAAGCATACTATTTTCACCTTTTGTTTTTTTTTTTTTTCTCATGGTTTTCCCAGCTCTGATTTTTCTTTCTCAACATGACTCATATGGAATTATGTTAAAAATGCATGTTATTATACATGTATCACCCATATAGCTTGCTGACTTGGGGAGTGGGGAGGTAAGGGAGAAAAAAAAGGAACTCAAAATCTTACTGAATGCTGAAAACTATCTTTACATATAATAGGAAAAATAATAACTATTAAAAAAATTTTAAAATAGAAAATGTCCACAATCTGGAGGTCTGCTTTTGAATGTTGGCTCTGATACTTTTTAGCATCATAAGCAAATTACTTACCCTCTCTGAGTCTCAGTTTTTTCATCTGTAAAAGAAGGTTGATAATTATAATTACCCCATAGAGGAGTTGTAAGGAAAACACTTTGTAAACCTTAAAATATTAGGTAAGGGTGAGTTATTATTGACATAATATCCTTGAGGACAAAAAATGCATCTTTCTATCCCTTAAGCACTAAACACAGTTAATTTACATAGTATTTGAATGAATGAATGAATAAAATGAGGTTAGTCATCTCTCCAAAGCCTTTTTACATAGAAGTAAAGTTAGGAGAGATAAACTCACTTTTAACATCTTGGCACTGGAATTGTTAGAAAAGATCAAATAGTTATTGTGTGATTTTCAAAAATGCTAACGTGGCATTTTAAATATTTACCATACTTAAAAAGTTATCTGTTTGTAGTATCACTTTAAGGCAAAGTAATATGGAATTTACTTTCCATAGTCATTCTACAGTCTTATTAACAGTACTGTTCACATTTATTGCACTTATAAGGTATCAACTGGCTAGCATATTAAAAATCCATTAGGTGTTTTAAAAAACATACAGACCATTCACTTTGGCTCAGATAGTGAAAAATTATTTTCAAACCTCTATCAAATGGCAGTAAACTTCCCTTGTTTATGAGAAGAACATATCTATGTGTTTTGGCATGTTCTAGTCAAAATATCAACATAAGGATACTAAAAGTTAATTGCCTTCCCAGTAACTGTCAGTATCAGGTGCTGTCTACATAAGTTTTTCTATTTCATTAAACTATTTCTATTTCCTAATTTTGCGTTATATACAAAGCTATTTTTTATCATTACTGCTTTGTGATGTACATCTATATATTAATTGCAATCAATTGAAAGTACAATGGAGGATGCCAATTACCAGTAAAAAAATCCACAGAGTTTAAATAAGACAGAGTTCTGCATCTCTGTCTAAAATAAACAAAGTTTTATACTGGGAATGAGCTGTAATTATGAAACACTTTTGTGATTTTGATCTTCATTGATAATCTTAATAAATTCTTAAAGATCTGAGATAGACATTCTAAGTGAATTGGGACTAGATAACCATGTAGCTTATAGTGCAGTAACCTCAGGGAATCTCTGGTCTCTGAATAAGGGTCTAGATATTGTTGTGGACTTAGGAAAAGTCACACCTTTGTGACTTTTTAGTGGGAAGAGAAAAATATGATGTGAAAAGAATTTGACTGACCAACTTACCTGACAGGTGAGGGAAATGAGAAGAGTGACCTTCTCTTATTTTCATTTTACTTTTTACTCTTGCTAGATAATGACATCTGCAAATATTTGTTGAATTGAATGCGCCTATCAACAAAATTCAATAAAGGAGGCTTTTATAGATAGCTACTTATATAATCTGAGAAATACTAGAAAGATCTCTATCTATTCAACCTACAAGACTAAAATTAGCTTTGCTAACCACCACATTTACCTTAACTCTGGTCAAACGAATTATTTTAGTGCAATCAGCCATCTGTTAAGCATCACTGGAAACCAGACTTTACATCTCTATTATCTCTGTTTAAAGGACTAACTTTCAGAATCATTGCTTTTAAATAGACACCCCCTCCCCACATCCCCCTTCCACACAGAATGAGAGAGAAGCAAAAGTTAGAGGAGAGAGGAGGGGAGGAGGAGAGAGGGAGAAAGAGGGGAAAAGAAGGGGAGAGAGGGAGAGGGAAGAAGAGAGAACTACATATGTATATACACTCATAATTAGAATTTCAGAGATTTTCCAAAGCACAAAGTCAATCATCAAAGGCTGACTTAAATATGGTTAGAAAAATAGCAACTCTTTGTCCCAATTAATGAGAGGTTCCCTTTCTGCTGTCCAATAGTAGCTCTCTGGAAGGATTCTTCATTCATAAAACTCCCATTCTCTAGTCTTTTAAGACAGTGTTTGGAAAGAGATGGCCTTTCTATTTGCTAAGGCTAGTTTCTTTCCTTGATTATATTGTCTCCTATATCCTTCAGCATCTTACCCTCACAATCATTCCCTTTCTCTAATTTTCATTATCTCTCTTCCAGTCATTTGTAAATGATTTTAAGTTTCCTCTATTGCTTAAAAACACAAAACAACAACAACAACAAAACTTTGGCACTTAGCCCTGACATTTCCTCAAGCTGTTATATAGTGTAGTAGGTACATAATGTTTGTCAAATGAGTGAAAAAATAAATGAATGCCTGGCTGAAATCTTATCACCTTATTTTTTAGCTGGTAGTAACTGCTCCTAAGTGATCTGTTCATTTTTGAGTGCTGAAAATGATGAGAAATAGCTGTCTTTAGACTGATAATCATCATTTTTACTGTGATTAGCCATATGCTTTAAACAGAGTTTCAAATTTAGTTGAAAGTATTTCTAAATTCAATGACCCTAAATAAATATATTGCAACAGTATCATTATACCTAATTGAAAGCAGGAAGGACATGCCAATAGAAAATGGAGAAAGAATGATCTAAGGTTATGAGACATATAAGCATCAGTGTCCATTTCAGCTTTCTGTTGAGCTAACCCTTTTCAGAAGTTCAAGAAAGCTGAGTCACTATTAAAAGGAATGGTTTACAGGCAAGCCCCTATTGTCAAATTTTCTAGAATCCTAGATTCACAGAGCCTCCCCAGTTTTGTATAGGATGGGTTTCAAGCTGTTTGTAGTAGAGTGAGGATCAGTGTTCTATACTTGCAGACATCACAGAAGGAAAATTAGTCAGATGCCAGAAAGAATATTAGTAAGGCTCTACCAGTAGATTCCAATCAATGAGTAATCCATTGTAGATGAATAATCTTTGTAACTACAGAGAAATCAAGTGGGGATAGAGTAACAATTTGCAACATTGATAAGATAAAATTAACATTTATTAAATACTAATGTTGTATGAAGCACTATACAAGGCTGGGGTGCAGGAGTATAATAGAATGGATATAGTTTGGATACACAATATCATTGTCCTCTTGGATCTTATAATCATAGTCCCATGGATGTACTAACAATAGATAGCTTTGTGATCATGATGAAAAACTCACAATAAGTTCTTCAGGGAGGAACAAAGCAAAGTTCTATGTGATATCTGAAGGAAATTCCAAGAGGAGTAAACTAAAATCAAATTGTAAAAATTGGTGAAGCTGTTAGCAAGAGTCTGAGAGAATTTTCATTGTTGGATTTAATGTAGATGCTATCCCTTTCTGTTGGCTATCTGTGCTTCATTCTTTGGAATTCCACTTTGATTTGTGTCTCTCTCATCTGTATTCTGTCTTATCTTTAGCCCTTACCGTCTGTTGTGATCCTTAAGTTGACCAATCTTTGACATTCTTGACATGTTTACCGCACTGTTTGCCATTATCAACATCAGGGGTCTGCTACTTGTGTCATCATAGGCAAGACATGCTACTTCTTTGGATCTTGGTTTTCTCATCTGTGAAATTATCATATTGGATTAGAAGATCTCTTTGACCTAGCCACTCAGTTTCAAATGCTATGACTTGGCACTGGCTAAGCTCATTTGCTGCTCTGGGTGCTGTGCTTTCCCTTTGCTTCTGATCCATCTGAAAACTACCCCCATCTAGTGGTGGCATATGAGAGTCAGGTAATGATACATTTTTAAAGCAATTATTCAGCATTATTGTCTTTAGACTTAAAAATGGCTATTACATGTGTGTGTGTGTGTGTGTGTGTGTGTGTGTGTGGACTATCTTCTTAAAAGTGACATACTAAAAAAAGATGATGAAAATTAAATGGAAATGCACTTAAATAGGACCCTCATTATAAGAATGTTTTTATATATAAAATATCATGTGCAATAATTCATAGAATCTTGAAGTTGGAAAGGACTCATAATTAATACCATTTTTGGCACAAAGTAGGTACCTAATAAATGTTTATGACTGAATGTCTATCCTCAAAGATCATATAGAAGGCTACCTATCCCTGAACATGAATCCATCCTATATTATTCCCAAGAAGTAATCATTCAGTCTCTGCTTTAAGACTTCCAGTGATGTAGAACTCACTAAATACTGATTTATTCAGTTTCTGAACGACTCCAATAGTAGGAATTTTTTCTTTATGTCAATCATTATGCTATTCTATGCTATGCCCTTTTCTCCCAGTTTTCCCCTTATTTGAAAATAGCTCTCAAGTGGTACAGTGAATTGAGTGCTAGTCTTGGAGTCAAGAATACTTGTTCAAATCCAGTGTCAGACACTTACTAGCTGTGGGACCCTGGAAAAGTCATTTAATCCAGTTTGCCTCAATTTCTTCATCTGTAAAATGAGCTGGAGAAGGAAATGGCAAATTATTCCAGTATCTTTGCCAAAAAATGGGCCACAAAGAGTAAGACATGACTGAAATGTCTAAACAACAATGAACTCATATTCCTGCTAAGTCTTATCATCTTTAGGCTATATATACCTAGTTCTTTTAACCAGTTCTTGTACAGTCATAGTTCCCTTACCACCTTAGGAAGCATTTTCTAAATATGCTTCAGTTTGTCACTGTCCTTCCTAAAATATGATCCTCAGAACTAAACATGAAACCCCAGATTTGGCTTGAATAGGACAAAGAAAAGTTCAACAGTGCTATTACCTTTCCTGTTCTGGATGCATTAATTGATGCAGCGTAAAATCAAAAGAGCTGTTTTGGTTACTTTACCACTCAGCTGACTCATATAAAGTTTGCAATCCATAAAATCCCAGGAAATTTTTCAGATGAACTGTTGCTTTCCCATTTTAGAGAGAACATGACTTTACTTAGAGTTGCCAAAGTCTGTTGCCTGGAGTTGGAAAGATTCATCTATTAGTTCAAATCTGACCTCATACACTTACTGGCTATATGACTCTGGGCAAATCACTTTAGCCTGTTTGCCTCAGTCTCCTCATCTGTAAAATAAACTGGAGAAGGAAATGACACAAAAAGTTGGATGTGAGAATAACAATAAAAAAGATTTTAGTCCAATTCTATTCAAATTCATCTTGAGATGAATGAATGAAATAAACATTTGCAAAATGGGAAAGGTGTTAAGATTTTCTCTCAAATAATTTATCAACAGTTTATAAAGCCATCAATGGACATTTTATGAGAAATCTCTAAAGAAGAGCTTTATGAATCCATGATAGTGATAAAGGGAGATTCCAAGGAACACAGGGAGTAAGTGTCAGAGTCTGTATTTGAATCCAGATTCATGACTTTACAAATCTAGTATGCTTTCCATTGTACTACCCTGGAGACATATTTTCATATTCATTCCTATTGTGATAGAATTGTTATGTCAAATGAGATAAAAACCAACCAACCAATCAAACAAACAAACAACCAGTCCTGGAACATTTGTTGTTATTTGAACTCATGAAAATCAATCTTCGTGATTCCAGATCTGGTGCTCTATCCATTGTGTCACCTAGCTGCCCCTTGCCTGGCACATAGTAAGTGCTATATAAATGTTTGCTATCATTATTATAAGTAAAATCTGACTCCTTCCTCTTGCAGATTAGCCTAATTTTTTCTTAAAAAATATTGAGATATTCCTAGAATAGTGGTTTTCTAGGAATGTCCAGAAACTTGGCAGCTTCAGGAAACTAGAATGGCTGAGGCTGCTAACTTTACTCCTTAATTGCCTAAATGCCAAGTAGACGTGAAGACCTGGGATGGGCTTTTTGAGGTTTGGCTGGTGGATCATAATGGATCATGATATAGGCAAAGGGAGCTTTGTTCAGGTAAATAAACTCATTGCCTTTCTTTGTAGAATTCTCTTCTCTTACTATGATTAGTAAATCTCCTTGTGTTAATTCTCCAATGACCTGAAAATGGCTAAATCTTCCACTTTAATTGTGTAGGTAAAAGGATGTGGAATCAGTACTCGGATAAAATTGGATATTTAATGTCCCCCCACACCATGTTTTTGAGCAGTTTTGTAGATACAGCCATATAGCCCCAAGTAAATTTAAGAAAATGATTATTAAAGATTCATTTTACCTCTATGATATCATCATTACCTTTTTGATGAACCAGTCTTTTGGAATGCAAAATATTCTTTCTAGAATAGTTCTTAAGCTATTATACCATGGACCCCTTTAGCAGTTTGGATAAGACTATTGGATGCTTTCTCAAAATAATGTTTTTAAATACATCAAATATATAGAATTTTTTTTTTTTTGCTTTTTTTGCTGAGGCAATTGGGGTTAAGTGACTTGCCCAAGGTCACACAGCTAGGATGTGTTAAGTGTCTGAGGTCACATTTGAACTCAGGTCTTCCTGACTTCAGGGCTGATGCTCTATCCACTGCGCCACCTAGCTGCCCAAATATATAGAATTATAAAGGAAACCAATCCTATTGAAATATAGATATCAAAAGCCTTCTCTCTGTTAATTTTTTCCTATTTATCTTGTATACTGCTTGCTTTGTATATATTTGTTTGCATTTTATCTCCCCAATTAAATTGTAAGCTCCCTGAAGGCAAGAGATTAACTTTTTTTTTTTTATTTTTTATTTTAAGCTTTTTATTTGTATAACATATGTATGGGTAGTTCCCCAACCTTGATCTTTACAAAGCTTTCCAATACAAATTTTACCCCCAGTCCCCTCCCCTCCCCTAGATGGCAGGACGTCCACTACATGTTAATAATGTTGAAATGCTTGAGAAGTTATGCAAGAAAAATCCTATCTACAAGAAAAAAAAGAATCAGAGAAAGGCAACACAATGCAAGCAAATGTCAATAGAGATCATGAAAATGTTACGTTGTGGTCCATATTTCATGTCCCTCTTTCTGGGTGTATATGATTTTCTTCAGTGAACAACTGGAACTGGTTTGAGACAATTCTTTATTGCAGAGAGCCATGTCCATCAGAATTGATCATCATGTAATACTGTTGTTGCTGTGCATGATGATCTCCTGGTTCTGCTCGTTTCACACAGCATCAGTTCATGCAAGTCTCTCCAGGCCTCTCTGAAATCGTCCTGCTGGTCGTTTCTTACAGAGCAATAATATTCCATAACATTCATATACCATAATTTATTCAGCCACTCTCCAATTGATGGGCATCCCTTCAGTTTCCAGTTTCTAGCCACTACAAAAAGGGCTGCCACAAACATTCTTGCACATGTGGGTCCCTTTCCCTCCTCTAAGATCTCTTTGGGATATAGGCCCAGTAGAAACACTGCTGGGTCAAAGGGTATGCACAGTTTGACAACTTTTTGAGCATAGCTCCAAATTGCTCTCCAGAATGGTTGGATCCGTTCACAGTGCCACCAACAATGTATTAGTGTCCCAGTTTTCCCACATCCCCTCCAACATTCATCGTTATCTTTTCCTGTCATTTTAGCCAATCTGACAGGTGTGTAGTGGTAAAGAGATTAACTTTTGCTTCTTTTTGTATTCCTAGTATTTGGCATAGTGCCTGGCACTATGTTTAATAAATGTTGTTGTTTGATGTTAAAGAAAACAAATCCATGGGCCTCCAGTTAAGAACTCCTGCATGTCTAGGTTCCACAGATTTGTATATACAGTTACTCCTTCCCAATCATGAGGAATTAGGGGCCCAGCACAATCTGGAAAATTTGCATAAAATTTTTTGGCCTCCCTTTCATATTAGAGAAGGTCTAAATTTTTCTTTTTTCTTTTATGGGGTGTTTTTGGTACTATACATATATTTATGCATTTCTGAGTTTTTAAATTTTAATTTTTTAAAATTTAATTTTTTAAATTTTTTCTGTATTGTCTGATGGCCTTCAGGAGTCATCTACAATTATCACACAACTCTCCCCAAATTCCCATTTAATTTCTTAGATATTTTTTCAATTGTGTCAGACTCTTTGTGAATACTTTTGGGTTTGTTTGTTTGTTTTTTGGCAAAGATACTGGAGTAGTTTGCCATTTCCTTCTTTATCTCATTTGACAGATGAGGAAACTGAGGCAAGCAGGGAGTTGCCCAGAGTTACATAGTTAGTAGGTGGCTGAGGCTGAATTTAAATCCGGCTTTCCTGATTCAAGGCTCAACATTCTATCCACTTTACCACATTTTATCATTTATAGTCATAGGGCAATGATGAGAAGCAGTTGGGCCATAGTGATGGCTAAAGAGTCAGTCAATAAGCATTTAATAGTTATCTACTAAGTGTCAGATGCTGTGCAAAGCACTCAGGATATAAACACAGAAAAAGATAATCCTTTCCCTCAAGAAGCCTAATGGGGAAAGACAGCATACAAAAGGAAACAGAAAAGCAAGGTACTAAAGGAAAAAGGGATGGGGAGTAAGTAGACAGGTTCTTGGCTCGAAGATATAATGGAAAAGTCCAAAGGAGTACAGGCATGAGGGAAATCAAGACAAAGCTGCTTGGATACATGCTACAACCTGTACAACATGGCAAGATTGGTACTCCAGCATAAGACTTAGAGCATACATCTCAGCAGTACCAAACATTAAGGAAGTCCAGTGACAGGATCTACATCAATTACTATGTCATAAATGTTCTGGAACACTTTTCACCTTGACCTGAGTGCAGCAGCACTGTCCTGGGAGGTCACACCGAAAGAACCTTTCCCCCTTGGTGTGAACTCAATCAAAGGAACTTCATTCTTTGGTTCTTGTACAATTGGGAAGTAAAATAGTTTAGAATGGAAACAAAAGGAACATAAGCATAATTCACAATATTGTGCTTTGCAAATATTGCACTTTTTATACATTGAAGGTTTGTGACAACCCTGAGTCAAGAAAGACTGTTGATGCCATTTTTCCAATACTATGTGCTATTGTATCTCTGTTCACACGTTGGCAATTCTCACAACAGTTCAAATTTTTTCATAATTATTATATGTTTTGATGATCTGTGATCAATAATCTTTGATGTTACTATTGTGATTGTTTTGGAACTCCACAAATCAAGCCTATAAGATGGGGAACTTAATGGATGTGTTGTGTATATTCTGTGGTTCCCTTCTTTCTCCCTCTTCTCTGGTTTCTCTGTGCCATGAGATATAACAATATTGATATTAGGCCACTTAATAACCTCACAATGACTTAAGTATTCAAGAACAAAGAAGAGTCAATCAATAGGGCAAACTTCATTGCTGTCTTGTTTTAAGAAATTGCCACAGCCATCCCATACTTCAGCAACTATCACCCTAATCAGCAGTAACCACCCTTGAGGCAAAACTCTCCACCCCCAAAAAGAATACATGGTTAGCATTTTGGCAATTAAAAAAAAATTAAGGTATATACATCAGGGTTTTTTTAGACACAATACTATTGGACACTTAATAGACTATAGTGCAGTGTCAACATAACTTTTATATATATTAGGAAACTAAAAAATTCATGTGACTCACTTTATTGTGATGCTTGCTTTATTGCAGTGGTCTTGAACTGAATTTGCATTATCTCCAAATATACTATTTTAGTAAAGTCCATGTGACACAGACTGCAAACACAACACTGTTCTGAGGGCACCAGATATAGCTGTATCTAAAGTAATAGAAGCAAAATGAGGACCAAAGGTAACACACAAATGACATTGTGAAGACAAAGGCTATGAATACATTTAGACTTTCAATATCTAACTTTGAGGAAATACTGCTTAGCCAAGAGCTTAGGGCACGGTACCATTCTCTTTCCTTAAGGGAGAATCTTTTCCGGACCCAGGCATATGGTCAGATAAGTTTTAGTCCTGGGGCATCCTGGCTTCTAATGAGTGTAGGGATATCCCTATTTCTCTTATGCTTCAATTCATCAAAACATGTTCTTCTCCAGCCCCAGGGTCAAATTATAATTAGATTAGGTTTTGGCTCCTATCTACCATTTCCCAAAAGGGAAGAGTAGAAAGGTGTTCAGTATCTAATATAAATCAGATATTTAATTCCTACATACAAAAAAATGTTAAAATATACCAAAAATTCTGGGTGAGTATGGACAGAAAGACAAAATAAGATTCAATGACTTCTATGAAAATGAATGTTGAAAACTATATTTATATGTAATCAGAAAAAATAAAATACTATTAAGTGAAAAATATTTAAAATTATTGTACATATATATAACCTACATCAAATTACTTGCTAGAGGCAGGGAGAAGGGAGGAAAGAAGAAAAAATTTGGGACTCAAAATCTTACAAAAATGAATATTGAAGATTCAATGACCTAATTTAACTATCATTATACTCTTTTGGAAGGCTAATACTTGAGCCTCAGTTTGTGGGACTGTTGATTGGGCATTTTAAATTTCAGCTCAGCTCTGCACTGTTTATGCAATTCCTGCTATATGATTGCTGGTAAAATAGCCAGGCTGGAACCAATTTTTTCATTGTCTCTCTCATTTCCCCTGCCTCTACTCACTGGACCTGGGATTTCCAGATATCTCAACTTTATAACATGATAATATCTGGTCGCCTACTCAGGAAAGGAAATCCAAAATGGAAAAGCTATTCAGAAGCCCAAGACACAAATTTATCTGGTTGAGTCCTTGCCCCATTTGGGACCAGGGAAAAGGAATATAGAGCTTACTTATTATCATATGAGAGAGTTAAAGCAAACTACCATACTAGAAATTATTTCTTCTTTCAGATAACACAACAATCTACTTTATGTCTGCCACCTTATAAAATGAAGACCAAGGGGCCACTCATTATTTGCCATATCATATCAAAATGCCAGCTAGGTACTACAGTGATTTCCTGACTTCAGATCCAGACTCAGACATTTACAAGCTATGTTACTCTTGGCAAATCACTTAATCATGTTTGCCTCAGTTTCCTCATCCCTAAAGGGAATTGGAGACAAAATGGCAAAGCACTCCAGTATTGTTGCTAAGAAAACCCCAAATGGAGTCATGAAGAGTCAGACAAGACTGAAAAACAATTCAACAACAACAAATCAAAATGCCAAGGGCTTTTTACTGCTAACTCATTACAGAGCTGAGACAACTAGGGAGTTTATTATCCCAAAGGCTGACCCATGTGATCAGGTGGAAGCAGCAGGAATGTATCTGCACATGCTCTGTTATACTTAGTTTACATACTCATTTCTACCTATCTGTATTAAGCATTTTGGTATAATGTTTCCATAAAATCTTATTTATTCTGTTAATGCAGCTGAAATAATATCAAGCATATAACATATAAAGGATAGAAAGGAATGTAAAGAGAGAAGACAATATGGCACTTTTGATACATCAGATTGAAATACCACCATATAAATAGCAATTTAAAAAATAAAATAAATTCTTAGGAAAGTATGAAATTTGGGGTCCAAAATGCATGCCTTTAGTGCTGAGAAACATTGATAACATCAGTGGTTAGCATTATGACATTATTTAGTAAAGATGATATCCTTTCCTCATCTCTAGCTTTTGGATTAAAATGTATTTTAGATTTTCCTCTAGATAATTATTGATGTCTACATGTGTCATTTCAACTAATTGCTGTGAATTTGGGGGTTCCACAGAAAGCTTTTTCCTATGAGGCTGTGTGCACCAGTCCTTAGAGTACATAATCTTTCTTTCACTCATTTGATAACTGATGAGGCAGCAGCTGGACCAGCATGAAATGTTACTGGAAAATAAAAAGACACTTGAATTCAGTACAAAAGATAACATAGATACATTAGTCTTTGGGGAAATGTCTGAACAGAAACTGCTCTGACAAATGAAGAGAAGGGGGAGGGGAAAGTTGAAAAGAAAGAGAAAGAGAAAAGAAGAGGAAAAAATGGATTTTAGTTTCATTGACTTGGAGGTCATCTTAGAATATTCCTCTCATTTTAGAAATGGGAAATGAAAGCAGCTTATCAAAACAATAACAAATCTGATGGCCTTATTTAAAAAAAATAAACCAAATAATCCAAGCACTTTGTTCTTAGTGGTATTTATAACAGAATGGAAGTGATTCTAGAGTCTTAGCTATGTTCTTGAGCTAAAACCCTGACACAAACTGGAGTTCAGAGTGAGGCTGAGGACTTTGCACAACTCTGTCTCACTTAAATCCAATTCACTTGCAAGTCAAGACTTTACCTTCTAATTGTCATTATCGGTCCTCTTTGAGAATGAAGGACAAACAATAACAATAAAGCTCTGTTAGATCTCAAGTCAGAAAATCTTTGAGTTTGGACTCAGTGATTGACTGTGTGTCTGTTACCCAAGGAACAGTCTAGCTTAGTGGTATCAAATAGAAATTCCAGGCTTATAGTCTCTTCATAAGTGGGTTACATATTAACTTAGGATTTTAAAAAAAATATTTTTATTCACAATTACATGTAAAAACAATTTTTAACATTCATTTAAAAAATTTTGAGTTCCAAATTCTCTCCTTTCCTCCTCCCCAAGACAGAAAGCAATACATATACAATCATGCAAAACATATTTCTGTATTTTGGTGTAGTTTTATATTGTTATGTTATCTATATTTTAAAAAATATATTTATTTTGTCAAATAATTCCCAATACATTTTAATCTGATTCAGGTAGCACCTGGGAGTATGTAAATAACATGGGGTGCTATACTAAGGATTTGACACCTGTGGTCTAGCTAAATCTGACCACAATTCAATCCAACAATCATTTGTTAAGTGCTTATTTTTTAGAGTGGTAAATGTGGCAAAATAGATAAAGAGCTGGCCTCTATTTCCGGAAAACTTGAGTTCATATCCTTCCTCTCTTCTGGGCATTTTCAGTGATTGTTTCCCATATCTCCTCATATCTGCCTTTTGCCTTCACTGGCTTCCCTTGTGTCCCAACTAAAATACCACTTTTTATATGAAGCCTTTCCTGATCCCTTTAATTACAATGCTTTCCCTACGTTGAATATTTTCAATTTAATCTGTCTGTAGTTTGCAGAGAATGATCATTCCAAGTGTGGGGGTCATCCTGGGCAATAAGGCCAAAGGGCAGAAGATGGAATGGAAAGTTTAGTGTTATTTGGGAAGCCAATGTAGCAGAAATGTAGACTATATAAAAAAGAATAATGTGAAATAAATTTGGGAAGATAAGCTAGAATCAGATTCTGAAGGACTTTAAAAGTCAAACTAAGCAAAATTGTAGGATACAAAATAAATCCACATAGATCATCAGTATTTCTATATATTACCAAAATAGTCCAGCAGCAAGAGATAAAAAGAGAAAATAACTATAAATTAACTATAGATAATATAAAACATTTAGGAGTCTACTTGTCAAGCAAAGTCAGGAACTATATGAGTACAGTTACAAAACACTTTCTATACAAATAAAGTCATATCTAATCAATTGGAAGAATATTAAGTGCTCGTGGGTATGCCAAGCAAATATAATAAAAATGACAACTCAACCTAAGTTAATCTACTTATCCAGTGCCATACCAATCAAATTCCCATGAAATTATTTTACACAGGGCAGCTAGGTGGCGCAGTGGATAGAGCACCAGCCCTGAAGTCAGGAGGACCTGAGTTCAAATCTGGTCTCAGACACGTAACAGCTGTGTGACCCTGGGCAAGTCACTTCACCCCAATTGCCTCAGCAAAAAAAAAAAAATAAATAAAAAAGAAATTATTTTACACAGCTACAAAAAGTAATACCAAAGTTCATCTGGAGGAATAAAAGGTCAAGAATTTCAAGGGAATTAATGAAAAAAAAAAAGTATAAATGAAGGTGGCCTGACTGTACCAGAGCCAAAATTATATGATAAAGCAATGGTCATCAAAACCATTTGGTACTGGCTAAGAAATAGAGTGGTTGATCAAAGGAATGGGTTAGGTTCACAAGTCAGTAACTATAGTAATCTAGTGTTTGATAAATCCAAAGACCCCATCTTTTAGGATAGGAACTCACTACTTGACAAAAATTGCAGAGGAAATTGGAAATTAGTATGGCAGAAACTAGGCGATGACCGGTACCTAACACCCTATACCAAGATAAGGTTGAAGTGGGTTCATGATTTAGATATAAAGAATATTATAAACAAATTAGAAAAGCAAAGGATCTATCTCTTAAATCTGTGGAGGAGGAAGAAATTTGTGGCCAAAGAAGAATTAGAGTACATAATGAAATGCAAAAGTGGATAATTTTGATTATATTAAATTAAAAAGTTTTTGTGTAAACAAAACCAGTGCAGACAAGATTAGAAGGAAAGCAGAAAACTGGGGAAAAAAATTTTTATATCCAAGAGTTCTAATAAAGGCCTCATTTTAAAAAATATATAGAAAATTGAACCCAATTTATAAGAATACAAGCCATTCTCCAATTGATAAATAGTCAAACAATATGAAATATGATAATTTTCAGATGAAGGAATTAAAACCACTTTTAGTCATATGAAAAAATGCTCTAAATCACTATTGATAAGAGAAATGCAAATTAAGACAACTTTCAGATGCCACTACACATGTCTTAGATTGGCTAAAATAGGAAAAAGATAATGATGAATGTTGGAAGGGATATGGGAAAACTGGGACACTAATACATTGTTGGTGGAATTGTGAATGGATCCAACCATTCTGTAGAACAATTTGGAACTATGCTCAAAAAGTTATCAAACTGTGCATACCCTTTGATCCAGCAGTGTCTCTACTGGTCTTGTATCCCAAAGAAATTTTAAAGGAGGGAAAGGGACCCATATGTGCAAAAATGTTTGTGGCATCCCTTTTTGTAGTGGCAAGGAAATGGAAACTGAATGGATGTCCATCAGTTGGAGAATGACTGAATAAGTTTATGATATATGAATGTTACTGAATATTATGTTCTATAAGAATCAATTAACAAGATGATTTCAGAAAAGCCTGGAGATATTTACATGAACTGATGCTGAGTGAAGTGAGCAAAACCAGGAGAACATTGTATACAGCAACAAGATAATGTGATGTTCAATTCTGATGGACATGGCCCTTTTCAGCATTGAGGTGATTCAGATTAATTCCAATGGTCTTGTCAATGGAGAGAGCCATCTGCACTCAGAGAGAGGACTATGGGAGCTGAGTATGGGTCACAACATAGTATTTTCAACTTTTTGTTGTTGTTTGTTGCATTTTGTTTTCTTTCTCATTTTTTCCCCTTTTTGATCTGATTTTTCTTGTGTAGCATAATTGTGGAAATATGTATAGAAGAATTGCAAATGTTTAACATATATTGGATTATTTGTTGTCTAGGGAAGGAGTAGGAGGAAAGGAGGAAGAAAAAGAATTTGCAAGGTTTTACAAGGGTGAATGTTGAGAACTAACTATGCTTTTGAAAATAAAAAGCTTTATATATAAGTAAGAGGAAAAAAAGTCAAGCTAAAGAATTTGTAACTCATCTTAGAATAGATGTTCCCAAATTTTCTTCCTTCACTGCTGTTAATATCTCAGTGATTTTTTTCACAGTGTTTCTAGATCAAAAGAAACCACTAATAGTTCTTTTCATTAACTAGATTCAAGCAATTTGATAAGTTCAGCAATATAGTAACAATATAGTAAAAAATAATAGTTTTTTTTATTTCATCCTTAAATAACCACAGTTTTTCCTAATGGGATACATGTCAACTTCAGGATCAGATTGGACACTGCCATCCTCATTTCCTATTCCACACTGACTTTTGGTCAATATTTCTTTTATGAAACAAAACCCTGAGGCAACCAGGTGATGCAGTGAGTAGAGTGCTGGACTTAGAGTTGGGAGGAGTTGAATTCAAATTCAGTCTCAGATATGTACTATCTTTGCAATCTTGGGCAAGCCATTTGAACTCTGCTTCAGTTTCTTCACCTATAAAATGGGAATTAATAAAAAGACCGTACTTCTCAGATTTGTCGTGAGGACCAAATGAGATATTGCAAAGTAGTTATTAGAAAGCCTCGCTCACAATAAACTATTTTAACTATATCTCAAATATTAAGATTATCAAAAATAAAGTAAAGTGATCTAATGTTGAAACTGTGAACTGTCTTAAGCTAACATTTCCAAAGTGTCCAACAGATGTCTAGCATTATTTTCCCCTTCAAAACTTGAAGTTTCCTATGGTACCTTTTTGAGTTTGCAGTGGAGTCCTGGGATGATGCTCCAAGGTTGCAGAGGCCACTAAATATTCTTTTTTTTTCCCCCACGGTAGCATAGGGGAAATTATTCTTCATTGAACAGTTACCAGGTTTTGTAATAAATAAAAATAGGATTTGTGTGAGGTTTTTTGCTTATATCATGATATATATATATATATATATATATATATATATATATATATGTATGTATGTATATATATATGTGTGTGTATGTGTGTGTGTGTGTATGTATTTTATTTTCCCTCAATTGCATGTTAAAACATTTTTCAAACTTTTTTTGGTTTTGAGTTCCAAAGTTTGTCCTTCCTTCATTCCCATTCTTTCTTTCTTCCCCCCACAGTAAGCAATTGCATATGAGTTCTAAATGTGCAATTATGTAAAATATTTCCATATTAGTAATTTTGTACAAGAAGACTTGAATAAAACAAAAAGAGGAAAGTAAAAAATGGCATGCTTCAGTCTATATTTTATCAATATCAGTTCTTTCTTTAAAGGCAGATAATATGCTTCATCATCAGTCCAATGGAATTGTCTTGGATCATTTTATTATAGAGAATAGCTAAGTTATTCACAGCTTTTCACTGTACAATATTGCTGTTACTGTGTACAATATTCTTCTGGTCCTGTTCACTTTAGTTTGCATCAGTATTTCCAGACTTTTCTGAAATCATTCTGCTTGTCATTTCTTATAGCAAAATAATATTCCATTACAATCATATGCTATAGCTTGTTTAGCCATTTCCCAATTGATAGGCATCTCTTCAATTTCCAGTTCTTAGTGACCACACACACACATACACACACACACACACACACAACTGTTATAAATATTTTTGTACAAATAGGTTCGTTCCACCTTTTTTGAATGTCTTTGGAATATAGACCTGGTAACAACTGAATATTCTTGAACAGTAGAAATATGATTTTGTTTGGGAAAATTATTTAGGGAATAATGTATAACTAAAAAGAGGCTGATCAAGAGAAGGTTGGCTAATGCGATGAATTATCATATGTATAGCAATTAATAGAGAGTCTCTAAATTTAGGCAAGAAGATCTGAGCTGAACATGATAAATTTAGTGTATGAAGAGACATCAGAGTTCATGTTATCTAATCTTTTGATTTTAAAGATGAGGAAAGTGAGATTTAGAGATGTTTATAGGTCCTTGAGGTGAAGAGACTATTTTTTAGCATTAGAGTGTTTTATATCAGATTAAGATTGTTTCTATCTCTATATGTCTATAATTTATGCAATAAGAAGAAACTTAGAACCACACCAGGTAAATTAGGATGAAAACCATTCTCAAAATTAATCCCTGGTTTCTTAGTTGCTTAGTTGCTATCTGAAATCCTATGGAAAGTACAACTCAGCTAATGCACAGATTGATTCAGGTCCTCTAGATTTAACCTACCTCCCTAGAATGCACTCTAAAAATACTTTGTGTGGTTTATAAATGTGGCTGTTATTTATAGAAACAGAAAGTTAGAAATAGAAGAGATCTTTAAAATGACACTTTAAAAGCTTTTTGTTTTATAGATGAGGAAACTAAGATTTAGGAAATTTAGATGACTTTTCTAGGGATTATTTTTGCTGTGTCATTCTTCAGTCACATCTGACTTTTCATGACTCCACCTGAACTTTTTTTGTTTTTTGTTATTGTTATTGTTGTCGTTGTTGTTTTTGGGGGGAGGGCAAAATACTGGACTGGTTTGCCATTTCCTTCTCTTGCTCATTTTGCAGATGAGGAAACAGAGGCAAACTGAATTAAGTGACTTGCTCAGGATCATACAGCTGCTAAGTATCTGAGGCCAGATTTAAACTCAAGAAGATGAGTCTATGCTGCCACTCAGCTGTCCCTTCTAAGAGCACTCAGCTGTTGTACTTTCGAATCTGAACTTGAACCCAAGTTCTGTCTTGTAGTCCAGTAATCTTTCCATAGCTTCTTTTGGACTGAGGTTATACTTTACTTAGTGCTTTTAGGGGTTTCAATTTTTCCCATATCAGGATAACTTAGAAATAAGTTATTTGGTTTTCTAAAGGTTTTTTTGTTTTGTTTTGTTTTGTTTTGTTTTAATTGATAACAACAAAAGGAATAACATTCAAGACAGGAAGATACAGGGAGCTTTGGTTGATAAAATAGAGGAAGTTTTATGTGGCCAAAGTATTTCAGTTTCAGTTTCAGTATTTGACCCTCTAATGAATAGCCTGAATTGATTTCTCTAAGTATTGATGGACTTGTCCTTCTTGTTGACCAAAGACTACTCAAAAGTCTTCTTCAGCACCATAATTCAAAAGCATAGATTCTGGGATGCTCAGCTTTCCTTATAATCCTTATGAACATACATTACTATTGGAAAAACAACAGTTTTTGACTCTATCAGATCAAAAGATAGCTTTGGTCTTCAATGAACTTGCAAATGGAACTTGACCTTTGTTTTCTTTTCTTTTCTTTTTTTTTTATTAAAAGCTTTTTATTTACAAAACACATGAGTGATTTTTCTACATTGACCTTTGCAAAAAACTTTTTTTTCCAAGCTTTTCCCCTCCTTCCCCCCACCCCCCACCCCTAGATGACAGGTAAGCTAATACATGCTAAATATGATAAATTATATGATAAATCCAATATATGTATACAGATCTATACAGTTATCTTACTGCACAAGAAACATTAGATCTAGAAAGAGAGAAGAAAAAAAACAACCTAAGAAAGAAAACAAAATGCATGGAAATATTCACAGAAAGCATTAAAATGCTATGTTGTAGTTCACATTCAGTTCCCTCAGGCCTCTCTCTGGATGTATATGACTATCTTCATCACAGAACAACTGGTTTGAATCACATCATTGTTGAAGAGAACCATGTCCATCAAAATTGATCATCGTATAGTCTTGTTGCTGTGTATAATGTTCTCCTGGTTCTGCTGATTTCACTCAGCATCAGTTCATGCAAGTCTCTCCAGGCCTCTCTAAAATCATCCTGCTGATTGTTTCTTACAGAACAATAATATTCCATAACATTCATCTACTATAATTTATTCAGCCACTCTCCAATTGATGGGCATCCATTCAGTTTCCAGTTTCTTGACACTACAAAAAGGGCTGCCACAAACATTTTTGCATATGTGGGTCCCTTTCCTTCCTCTAAGATCTCTTTGGGATATAGGCCCAATAGAAACACTGCTGGGTCAAAGGGTATGCACAGTTTGATCACTTTTTGAGCATAGTTCCAAATTGCTCTCCAGAATGGTTGGATCCGTTCACAGTTCCACCAACAATGTATCAGTGCCCCAGTTTTCCCACATCCCCTCCAACAGTTATCATTTCCTGTCATTTTAGCCAATCTGACAGGTATGTAGTGGTATCTCAGAGTTTGACCTTTGTTTTCCTAACATTTGCTTATTCATTAATCTCATTCTTGTAATTTTTCTTCTCAAATCAGAAGATTTGACTTCAGATCTCAAATTCTGTCATTGATTATTCAAATGGAATTGAGTTAGCTAATTACTTCTCTCTGGGAAACCTGGGAAGGTATATGAATTGATGAAAAGTGAAGTGAATAGAACCAGAACACTGCACATACTAATATACAACTGTGAATGATTTAGCTCTTCTCAGTAATACAATGATCCAAAATAAATCTGAAGGAGGTATGAAGAAAAATGTTATTCACCTCCTGGGAAGAACTGGAGTCTGAATGCAGATCAAAGCATACTTTAAAATGTTTTTCCTTTTTTTTTTTTATTCTATCTTTTCTCTTGCAACTGGTTATTATGGAAATTTGTTTTGCATAACTGCACACAGGTAATTTATATCAAATTGCTTGCTGAATCAATAAGGGGGGGTCGGGAGGGAAGGCGATAATTTGAAACTCAAAAATTTTTTTAAATGAATATTAAAAATTGTTTTTATGTGTAACTGAAAAAATATGTAAACATTTTCCAAAAACAATTTATTTCTCTCTAGTCTTCAGTTTCTCTATTTTGAAAATGAAAGGGTTGGAATCCAAATTCTTTTAGCTCTAGCTCTTGTAATAATAATAATAACAATAAACATTTGGGTGATAATATCTTGCTTGCTAAAATATGTTCTATTCTGGTTACTTCATTCTCCATCTCTGTTCATTTCATATGTCCTTGAAATCGTCTATTTCCTCATTTTTATAGCATGATAGTACTCTATCATAATTTATACCACAACTTATTTAGTCATTCTCAGTTTCCAGTTTTTTGCCTCCACAATGTTGTACTTTTATTTATTTTCACCTAACAAAGGTCAAGGTTTAGTTTCTTTCTTACTTCAGGTCTTCTTTAGTTATCTACATTAAGTGTTTTAATTTATTTAATGAAAGATTAAATGCATAGACATATTTATATGAGCCCTCAAAATAGGAAATTTTCATCATTGTTGGTATCATAGTAATGAAGCATTTAAACTAATTTGAGTATTAATTTCTTCTTGGTCAGGATTAATTACTATCAAGTCGTGTGCTCATTTGTGATCTCCACAACCAAGAAATTAAAATTTTTATTCAGTGTCTTATTTTTCCCCAGTTACATATAAAAAATAAATTTTAACATTTGTTTTAAAAACTTTGAGTTCCAGACTCTCTTCCTTTCTCCCTCCTCACCCCCACCTCCACTGAGAATGCAAGCAATTCAATATAGGTTATTCATATGTAGTGATTATATGCACTTTTAAATGAAATGATTTTATTATTAATTTCACTTAACTTTTATTTCATGTGAGACCCTCACAAAGTAATATAATATAAAAACAAAATAAAGCAATAAAAATTTGAAAAAATCTGGGACTCTTCATCATTATTATTGTCATTCATATTATCATCATAATTAATAATAATAATTATAACCAAACATTGCTTCATATACATTATCTTGACTGTACAACAATCTTGTAAGAGAGGCACACTTGAGGTATTATTATCCTTATTTTACAAATGAGAAAACTGAGGATCAAAGAGGTTAATTGACTTGCCCGAGATCACATAGTAAAAGCTAGAGTAGGGAATAATGTCTGGAAACCACAAGTGTATGTGTGTGTGTGTGTGTGGGGGGGATAGTGAATAAGAAAAAAGAAACTATTGTTTCTTCTTGTTCTTTTTCTTTTCCCTTCTTTTCTTAAGCATTTCTCCAAGATTGCTTTTGTTTTCTTTCCTCCCCCACTCCTGCTCCTGCTCCCATCCCTACCCTCCACCTCTTCTAGAGGTATAAAGGTAAAGGTAATCTCCTCTCAAGAGTGGGTTCTTTCTTCATATTGGCTCTTTTCTCTGCTGACAGAATTTATACTTTTCAGAGATATCTCTTGCCTAGTGAGTATATCTTGCTTCTTAAGCAGTTAGTATAGGTGTGGCTAATCCTTTGACTCTCCAATGAGTACCCATCATCTACTTCAATCAACATTTATTAAGCACCTACTATGTGCTAGACACTGTGTTAAGCATTGAAGGCACAAAAAGATACAAAAGACCCTCAAGGAACTTACAATCTAACAGGAGAGACCATATATAAAGAAATATATACAAAGCAAACTATGCAGCATAAAAAGGAAATACTTGAGAGGAAAGGCACTAGAATTAAGAGGAATTTAAGAAGGCTTTTATTGAAAGATGGAATTTTAGATGGAACATAATGGAAGTCAGGAAGGTCAGTTGGCAAAGAGAAGGGAAAACATTCCAGGAAAAAACTCTAGGACAACCAGAAAAAAAATGTCCAGAGCCTAGGGATGGAATGTCTTATTCATGGAACAGCCAAAAGACCACTATAGGGTTGGAAGAGAAAGCTGATAAGATTATTCTCTGAGGCAAGTAGGGAAGGGCACTAATGGCACTAATGGGATCAGCTCAAGCTTATAATCCCACCCCTGTGAGATCTTGGGAAATGCTATCTTACTGTATCCAATCAGAAAGCCAAATTATGATGTCAAACCCCTGAAGTTGTTTCCCCTATAAATCTCTCCACAGCCTATACCATCTTTGTTGAATTCTTTTTGGGTTAGGACACCAGGGCATTTTGCCTCATGGTGTCTTTCTCCTTGTTATAGCTAACTAACCATTTTAGGACACTAAACTCTTTTGTGGATTTACCTGCCAATTAATGACATACTTCTACCTCATGGCTCATTCTCTTTCTCCTAGTTAATTATGAATTCTACTGGGGAACTTGTTTTTTCCATTGTTAATTGTCAAAAATCTCTTTTCTTGCTATAAGCTCTCCTACATCTATTCCCATGTGCCATTCCTGCTGTCTATTTTATGTCTTCATTTTATCCATAACCTCTTTTCATAAATAAATGTATCTTTTGGCAAGGAAAAAGCCCTTGTGAGTTCCTTACATGTGAATTGCTACTGAACTCCAACATTTGGTGTCCCACATCATCATTTGTCATGCCAGATCCAACCTTATTAGAGGAGGGCTATTAGAGAAGTTTTGAAGGCCTTTGAACACCAGAGAATTTTGTATTTGCTGTTGGAGACAATAGGAAGCCACTGGGGAAAAGGGGGAACAGGGGTCTAGGGTGACATGATCAGATCTATACTTCAGGAAAATCACTTTACTGGTTGAATAAAGGATGTATTGCAGTGGAGAGAGATTTGAGGTAGGCTCCTGTAGTAATCAAGGTATGAGGGGATGAAGGCCTTCACTGAGTGGTGGCAGGATCACAAGAGAGAAGGAGCTGTATTGGGGATGTGTTGCAAAGGTGAAAACAACAGGGCTTGGCAATAGCATTAATATAAACAGTGAGAAAGAGTGAGGAAACCAGGATGAGTCCTAAGTTTGGAGCCTGAGGGACTGGGAGGATGATGTTGTTCTCTATAGCAGGACTTCTTAAACTTTTTTTACTTGCAACCCCTTTTTGTCCGAGAAATTTTTTATATGACTCCAGGTATATAAGTATATAAAATAAGTGTACAAACCAAACATTTAGTGATAATAAATCATAATTTTGTGACCTACCACATTCAGTTATGAGACTTCATATGGGGTCCTGAACCATAGTTTAAGAAGCTAGGCTCTACAATAATAAGTAAAGTAGGAGTAAAGTTCTATCAAACTGATTAAAAGACTTATACATAACATAAAAGGATTTTCAAAAGTATAGATACGATTTGCACTTCATTTAAGATTTTAACATCTCATTATCTTTGCTATTTGTCTCCTATATTCAACAATTTCATCATTTGGATTGAGGGAATCATTTGATCAGGAATCAACTTCTTCCCCCACTGTTGTCCAGTCATTTCAGTGGTATATGACTTTCTGTGATCCTATCTGAGATTTTCTTCACAAAGATATTGAGGTGGTTTGTCATTTTCTTTTCCAGCTCATTTTACAGATTAAGAAAATGAAGCAGAGTTGTGACTGACCCAGAGTTACTCAGGTAGTTGAATTCAAGAAGTTCAGTCTTTATAACTCCAGGATATCCTGGCTTTTCCACCCTATGCACTGATGTACCTATCTGTTCTTCCTTCCCCCACTAAAGAGACAAATAAAACAATAAAAATTCAGAGGAGGGAGATTGAATTTTCCCTTAGGTGGAATTATAGAAGGCTTCCTGAAGGTTGTTGCTTTTGATGTAGGTCTTGAAGGCTAGGCAAAATCTCAGTAGGCAGGAATAGGGGAGTTGAAAGGAGCCTGGGAAGCCAGCAAAGAAAATGAAGAATGAGAGCATTCCATTGCTGAAACAGCCAGTGAAAATGCCCATACAATGGAGAAAATTCCTGTTTTTACCATATCACCAATTTATAATGACCTCAAAGTTCATTGAAACACTTAGATGTTTTTCAAATGAGCTACAGACATACCTCTCCTAGCTTATTACCTGTGAAACTGATTTTTGATCACAAGTATAGAGCTTTATATTTATCTCTATTATTAAATTTCATTTTAGGATTAGAGCAAAACTGGGGGAGTTGAATAGGGTATATGTAAATCTGCCTTTCGGGACGCTTACTGACCACCTAAGCTAACTCAGCACATGTATCCTTAGTACCTTTCTATTTCCACCTTTGGGGAGGGCCTAGGCATTAGTCATAATTCGAATCTTAAGCAATTTTCACTCATGTCTCTAAGGTGGAAAACAGAATGAACTAAAGAAAAAATGTGAGAAAAGGAAGTCAAACCTTTCTCATTAAAGTCCAGCATCCTCCTAGGACCACAGTATGGGTGTATAGCAGATGGGTTCTATATTGGGAAGGAGATGAATATTGTGTCCCAGTTCATTGAGTCCAATAGCAGTTCTTAGAATAGAATCATAGATTTAGATATAGATAGAATCTTGGAAGCCATCTAATCCAAAGATGAGGAAACCAAGGCCCAGGGAAATTGTTTCATACTCAAAGTCACACAGATGATGGCAAAGGCAAATTGAATGTTCTTTCCACTGTAGTATACTAGACTTGGGACACCATTCCAGTTACCAGGCCTCTTTTTATATTTCTTAACTTCATGTCATCTGTAAATCTTATAAGTAGGTCATCTCTGCCTTCACATATTAATTAGTATCAATATAAAATATTGAATGAAATAGTGTTAGATAAGATATAATAATATAAAAAGCTATTAATTTTAATGAATGTTTTATACCAGGAATTCAAGGATAGTACAATATCAGGAGAATAATTAGTATAATTGATGATATACGTTAGAAAATCCATATAACTATTATTTTATCAATTGGAATGAAAAGACCTTTGATTAAAGCACACTTTTTTTTTTTTTTTTTTTTTTTTGCTTTTTGCTGAGGCAATTGGGATTAAGTGACTTGCCCAGAGTCACACAGCTAGGGAATGTTAAGTGTCTGAGACCAGATTTGAACTCAGGTCTTCCTGACTTCAGGGCTGGTGCTCTAACCACTGCGCCACCTAGCTGCCCCAGCACACTTATTTTTTTAAACTGATATATTACATTGAATACCAAGGGGACCACTGTTCTAAATATTTTTTTAAATTTTAAAATGGAAGAAAATATATTTAAGACATCTGTGAAAAAGAAAATTATTTTTTATTGAACAATTAGAAGATAATCATAGCAGACAATATAGAGATTTAAAAATCAAAAGTATTCACAGCCAAAACCAATTCATTACCAACAAAAGGAATAAAAAAGAGATTCATGGAAACAGCTATATTTGAAATATTTTATCAAAATATGACAAGACATATGGCATAGTACATATAGAACCAGTCTCAGATTCAAGAAGACCTGAATTCAAATCTGGCTTCTGCCACATTCAGTGTGATGCTGGCCAAATTACTTACTTAATCCTTTAGTACCATAGATAATTTTGCAAGATTATTGAAAGATATCCTGTTAAGTGAGTAATATAGTTGTTCACTTAGTATTTCTGATTCCATGAAACTAAAACTCCAATAAAAACAAAAAAAAAGATAAATCAAAAAATTAATCTTTTCCTATTTGATCAAATAATATGAACAGGCAACCAATGAAAAAAGAAACAGACATTATCAATAACAACCTAAAATTGTTCAAAGGGTAACCAGGTGGTAAAGTGGATAGGGTGCTGGGCCTGGAATCAGGAAAACATTTTCCTGAGTTCAAATCCAGTGGTAGACATTTTCTAGTTGTGTGACCCTGTGCAAATCAGTTAGCCTTATTTGCTTCAGCTTCCTCATCTGTAAAATAGGCTGGAGAAGGAAATGGCAAACTACTTCAGTATCTTTGCCAAGAAAACTCCAAATATGATTTACATTAATTATACTATTTATACTGTATATTAAATTAAATACATTATATATAATATGTTATAACTATATTAACATTCTGTATTAATATGATTGTACATAATATTAATATTATTTACACAATAGTATATTATCTAGAAATTAAAATTTATACATTATATATTAAATTAAATTATATCCATAATACTGGCAAAAATAGCTTAAAATGTAAAATTGAATGTTGATGGAATTGTGGTGAAAAAAATCACAATTATTATATTGCACATATTGCTATGAATTACTATCATGTTATCTAGGGATGGGGTGGAATAATAATAATGCCTACTTCACAGAGTTGTGATGAGGATATCATGAGATAATATTTGCAAAGTGCTTTGCATAGTGCCTGATACATAGTAAGCGCTTCACAAATGCCTATTTCCTTCCTATCTATATCCTTTAACATGCATATTCCATTACTAGCTCTATTATTAAAGATGTTATGAAAAAGAAAAAAAAAAGACTTTTCTAATACATTTATATTCATGGCAAGGGAGGTGGTATGTTTAGTGGAATGAGGATTGGCTTTGGAATGGGAAGATCTGGATTAATATCTCAGCTCCATTCATTGTAAGCTCCTTGAGAGCCGGGATTGTCTTTTGCCACTGCTATCATTTCAATGCTTAGCACAGCGTCTGCCTCATAGTAGACATTTAGTAAATGTGTAATGACTGACTGTGTTAGTCACTTGACCTCCTTGGGCTACATTTTCCTCATCTGTTAAAGGACAGAGGCTGTGGAGGGGGAAGGAATTTGTGACCAAAGAAGAACTAGAGGTCATCATTAATCACAAAATAGATAAGTTTGACTATATCAAGTTAAAAAGGTTTTGTATAAATAAAATGAATGCAGACAAGATTAGAAGGGTAGCAGTAAACTGGGAAAATATTTTTACATCCAAAGGTTCTGATAAAGACCTCATTTCTAAAATATATAGAGAATTGACTCAAATATATAAGAATTCAAGCCATTCTCCAATGGATAAATGGTCAAAAGATATGAACAGACAATTTTCAGACGAAGAAATTGAAACTATTTCTGGTCACATGAAAAGGTGCTCCAAGTCACTATTGATCAGAGAAATGAAAATTAAGACAACTCTGAGATACCACTACACACCTGTCAGATTGGCTAAAATGACAGGAAATGATCATGATAACTGTTGGAGGGGATGTTGGAAAACTGGGACACTGATACATTGTTGGTGGAACTGTGAACGGATCCAACCATTCTGGAGAGCAATTTGGAACTATGCTCAAAAAGTGATCAAACTGTGCATACCCTTTGACCCAGCAGTGTTTCTATTGGGCTTATATCCCAAAGAAATCATAAAGGAAGCAAAGGGCCCCACATGTGCAAGAATGTTTGTAGCAGCTCTTTTTGTAGTGGCTAGAAACTGGAAACTGAATGGATGCCCATCAATTGGAGAGTGGCTGAATAAATTATGGTATATGAATGTTATGGAATATTATTGTTCTGTAAGAAACGACCAACAGGAGGATTTCAGAGAGGCCTGGAGAGACTTGCATGAACTGATGCTGAGTGAAATCAGCAGAACCAGGAGAACATTATATACAGCAACAAGACTATATGAGGATCAATTCTCATGGACATGGTTCTCTTCAACAATGATGTGATTCAAACCAGTTCCTATTGCTCAGCAATGAAGATAGTCATATACATCCAGAGAGGCCTGAGGGAACTGAGTGTGACCCACAACACAGCATTTTAACGCTTTCTGTGAATATTTCCATGCATTTTGTTTTCCTTCTTAGGTTGTTTTTTCTTCTTCTCTTTCTAGATCTGATGTTTCTTGTGCAGTAAGATAATTGTATAGATATGTATACATGTATTGTATTTGTCATATAATTTATCCTATTTAGCATGTATTAGATTACCTGTCATCTAGGGGTGGGGAGTGGGGGGAAGGAGGGGAAAAGCTTGGGAAAAAAAAAGTTTTTGCAAAGGTCAATGTAGAAAAATCACTCATATGTTTTGTAGATAAAAAGCTTTATAAAAAAATAAATAAATAAAATAAAGGACAGAGGCTGTTCTAGAAGATTTCAAATGTCTCTTCAAGGTCTAATCTTAAGCTACTACCATGTGATGTCTATTCATAATAGTAAAAAAGAAATTCCATCCCAAACTGCAGCCAACTCATGCCCAGCATTTGAATATATGAATGGTGTAGAGTGTGAGTATTAGGCATGTAAGAAGAAGTGCTTCCAAGAGTAAGACCTACCAAACAACTTATTTCTCAACTTTCTACACACATCAACAGGGTGTCATGCAATTTCCACAGAGAGCAGCAGGGTGTCGTGTAATTCAGAGATTGTAGGGTTTTTTGTGTTTGTCTAGACCAGATCCACATTGTTCTCTGCTTTGGGGAAGCTACAAAGTATGAGTCACTAAAATGCTGCCTCTCTTTTATACAGCTAGATGATGCTAGCAGTAACAAGATCTATCCCACCTCACGTGTAACTAGCACTGTGACTCTGGGCGGGTTTTAGCCTTGTTTGTCTCACTTTCCTTATTTATAAAACGAGCTAGAGAAGGAAATGGCAACCTGCTTCAATGTCTTTGCCAAGAAAATCTCAAATAGGGTTACAAAGAATCAGACATGACTGAACAACTACCTGAGGAACGGGAGCAGCTAAGTTCTTGAGGGGGGATCAATAAAGTGACTTAGGAGAATTTCCTACCTATTAGAGTACATTGGTTTCTATTGTCCTGTTGTATATATTAAAAAATAAATTGGAAATATTTTGAATTTGTGATTTTAGGTAAAAGCATAAGGCACACACAAAAAATGAACCCTTTTTCTTAGTCTTTGTAAATTAATGTAGCCCAATGTTTTGTTTTGTTTTGTTTTGTTTTCTAGAGAGACAAAAAAGACTGAATTTCACTCAACATCAGTTCATGTAAGTCTCTCCAGGCTTCTGAAATCATCTTGCTGATTATTTCTTATTCAACAATAATTCATATATTGAAACAAATACTTTGCTAGCTTGCTTTCTTCTCATAGGTTCTATTGTAGGTATTACTGTTGTTATACGACTATATTAGATGAAGGCAAGGTAGAGAAATTGAAAGCAAATATAACAATTTGCATTGGGGTGGGCTCATAACCTTTATTGACAAAAGCTGTTTGAAACCAGTGTGTTTAAGTAGTATAGATACTGCAATCTTTAATGCTGTATGTAAAATTTATTTTTCATAACATTAGAGACATGGAACAACAAAAATGAGAAGAATACATTAGTGGAAATGGTATGGATTGGTCTGTATTTAACTATAAATTTCTAAAATTAAATTTTGCCTTCATGAAGATCTGCTTCCTTTCCTTTCTGCCTTTCCTACCCCATTATGAAAGCAAAAAAGAAATCAACCCTCCTTCCCCCCCCCCAAAAAAAG